>WWET01002559.1:144896-159521 GCA_011038615.1 Limnodynastes dumerilii
GGACATAACTATTATTTCTATGACTATGACAGAATCGGGACATAACTATTATTTCTATGACAGGATCGGGACATAACTATTATTTCTTTGACAGTGACAGGAACGGGACATATCTATAATTTCTATGTTAGGATCGTGACATAACTATAATTTTCATGTCAGTGACAGGATCAGGACATAACTATTATTTCTATGACAGGATCGGGACATAACTATTATTTCTATGACAGAATCGGAACATAACTATTATTTCTATGACAGAATTGGGACATAACTATTATTTCTATGACTGGTTTGGGACACATTTTATAATTCGATTTTAGGATTGAGCCACATGTAATCTTTATATGTTAGGATCAAAGTCATGCAAACATTATTTATTTATTTATTTATTTGGTTTACAAAACATTTTATAGTTATTT
Source organism: Limnodynastes dumerilii (assembly GCA_011038615.1). Classification (NCBI taxonomy): domain Eukaryota; kingdom Metazoa; phylum Chordata; class Amphibia; order Anura; family Limnodynastidae; genus Limnodynastes; species Limnodynastes dumerilii. Next base: position 145,319 of record WWET01002559.1, read on the forward strand.
ATTAGGATTGGGGCATATTTATTATTTATTTATAAGGTTTGGGGCCATGGAAATGTTATTGAAACATAACAGGTGATTTTATAATGTAGTTTCAATGTATTGTGAACTCGTGAGGTTATTTTAGTTGTAAGGTTGTCAATTATGAATGCGACATGCACTTCACCCTTGGCATGCTGCCACTTTTTGGTACTATAAGTCACAGCATGCCCTGCAATACAAGGGCATGTTGTGCCTTATAGTACTAGATGCCACAGCATGCTAAGGGTTAAGTGCATGCTGCAGCAGCCATTTTTATTATTGAAAAGTTATTTATTAATTTTTTTTTATGGTGCTGATTTTTTACACTAAAGTGAGTGCTGATTTCTATGAAATCAACACTCACATTCATCTTTTTTTCTCACCTGTGTTTAGTGCGAGTTGACAGAGATTATATAAATCGCTGCATAGTAAATACAGTGATTTGTATACTCTCCCTTTTGAAACTCGCCGTAGCAATTTTTTATACAGCGAGTTTCAATCTCCAGTGATTTGAGCTTGAATTTATTTTAGTAAATTCAGTGCTTTAAACTCACCAGAAATTGCATGTAATCTCCGTCAAATTAAACCAAATCAGGTTTAGTAAAACTAGCCCAATATGAGCTTCAAGTTTTTCCCTATTGTATAGCTAGGGAGCAATGATCTATGATCGAAAGCCTAGGAGTGACTTATCTGTGGCTATGATGGGCCACAGTGATTTTGAGGCACTTTTTCCAAACTGTTGCATAGGCTGCGTAACTTGGTAGACAATTATTGGTAGGACCCACTTTTCAACACCCCCAGGGCAAAAATTATTCTATTAGACAAATTGGGCTGGATCCAGACTTAAGTAAGTGCTTGAAATTAGTTACTCCTGATCTAAACCATGTTAATTGTATTCTTTGCATGCAGGGATATATCTTTGAATTGCTTAATTCACACCGATACTTACCAGCTTTACTATCACACTGTTATTTAGACTTGGGAAAGGAAACATCACCTCTCAACTCTAATATTGTTTGCAACAGATGAAATATGAATTTGTGGTATACCGGATTCGGTACCCATATAACCTCATTTATGTGGGAAAAACGGAAAGGATGTTTAAAGAGAGAATAGATCTGCACTGGTCTGCAAGCAGAATTTCCCTGAATGGGTGTAAGCAGGATCAACCTGTGGCACACAACTGGGGGACAACTAAACACTCCTTGAAAGACTTGACCTACATAGTGATAGATCATGTACCTGAACCACAGAAAGGAGGAAATTGGACTATCACCTTCTCAGGAGGGAGAGCTCTTGGATTCACAGACTTAAGAGCGTGGCCCCTTTGGGGCTGAATGAACTACTTCCCTGAATTGTTCATACCCCATAATCCATAGTTTGACAGCTGACAAGCGGCAGTTGTTCTGCTTATCCTCTATGTGACTCACCTGCTTTGCAGCCCAGCCATCCTTCCCTTATGAACACTTAGTTAGTATTTTTTTTTAGCTAGCCGGTTCTCGCGTTTCAATTCTACCTTTCCTAATCATAGTGTCATCTTGTTTTGTATATACCTTTTTGAATTTACAATAACTTTTGTGAAATGAGGTGTTTTATTCAAGTCTTTGCACTACTTTCTTTCAGCCTTATGAAGTCATGGTGGGTTCAGCAATGAGATTGGGAAAAGGGCGACTGAGCTGAACACCTCCATTGCCAGGAATACCTGTGGGAGGAGCTGATGGCCAGCGCGCCTGAACCGAGTCTGCTAAATGCCCTGGGACAGGTAAGACCTCTTTTCCTTTATCTATAAATCTGCCATTTGTCCTTGCTTGTATTTGATTCTATGATGCTTTGCCTGTAATTTTGCTCTGATGAAAATCATCAAATGGGTGATTGAAACGATGGACTGAAAGCTTTATTAATTTAAATGATGTACTTAGAATAAAGATTGGTCCTGCACAGAACTAGATCATATTAAACGAGTCTAAAGAGGGCTATTTTTTGGAGGGAGAAGTGAAGATAGGGGATCTGGCGCTTCCGTGGAAAGTAAAATAAAATATGATAATTTTATTTGCATGCAAAAGTCAAAGAAAGTATACAGTTCATATTATGTATGTAATTATGTATGCACCCAATGGTCAGACAATAATGTTAAAATCAACAAACAGTGTTTAGCTTTATCTGTGTACCAGTACAATAGCCACTGATATAAACAACCAATAGGCAAACACCAATATTGACATTAAAAAAAACAGTGTTAGGCTATATCTATATACCAGTACAGCAGCCAATAACAAACTCAAAAGTCCATCGTCCACTGTATACGTCTGTACCAGTGTGGGACTTTGATCGATAGTTGAGATAGAATGTAAATCTCCGCAGGGGTAATCAGAGTCTCTGACCTGTAGATATATGTATACTGAAACCAGCACTTCGTGATTTAGCGATTGTTCCGCTGTGCCCAAAAGAACAGTCTTGGTGTATATTTGAACAAACTTGGAAAGTAAGCAATACACACACACACGCACACACACACGCGCACACACACACACACACACACACAGATTTGTATCTACACTTGCAAATATATGATAAACCGCCAACTACTTTCACAGCTTCTCTGCTATAGTTGTCCTAACACTAATAATGTCACTGCCCCTATATTGGGTCATATATCATTCATTTTTAAATTGAGAGCTCACATAAGACCTTTTTTATACAATTTTGAACTCTTAGAGATATAATAAGGGTCAGTTATCCACTTTTAAATGTGTTACAGTCTATTATGTTATAAACACATGCTGGATGTTGATAAACAGTGATGCAATGTTTTATATGATAACTTATTATTATAATATAACATTAATATTAGCTTCTTCTAAAGAGAGAAACAACATCCATCCATCCGCCTGTGTCCACATTAAACTGGACTGCATCAGTGGGACAGGGAGTTCTGGAATATGTAATGAGCAGTGGGGTGTTTTTCTCATTTAAATATGAGCAGTAGAAGGGAAAGGTGCCTGCACTTCTGTGCAAAGCTTACACCATCCCAGGGATCAAGTTATCATAAACTGCATATAATACTATTAACGCTTTACCAATAACAAGAGACAAATACACAAATACTCACTCCAGGCAAATATCCCCCCTAATGTATAGTGATATTACCACCAATTTATTTATCATTCATCAAGATGAGATTAAAAATGACTGAACAATATCCTCCAAGATGTCAAAGTGACCAAATCCATCTCTGCAGCGCTCAGTGTAACATCGTAGCTCTGGATCAGGCCCAAAGTGACCAAATCCATCTCTGACAGTTATCAACACCCAACCCACACCCACCTTACCACAAGGTCTCTTCACAAGGGTTTAGGTGTTTGCTATGGGTGGTTGATGGAAGTTACATCACTTACATACAAGAAGAAAAGCTGGATGCATAGATATGACACAACAGGATAGTGATATTCCATCAACATCAAGGGATAAGAAATTTAAAACTAAATCCATCTTCTATCCCAAACACAAAAAGGGACATTTTATAGAAACATTCAAGAAGCTAGTTATAAGAGATTTAAAAATTATGTGCAATCAGAGGGATAAACCTATTAGACATAACCTCACTAGAAAGGAACGTCAGGCTCTAGAAGATCTACGGGCCAACGATGAGATTATTATCAAACCAGCAGATAAGGGTGGGGGGATTGTCATTATGGATAGTTGCAAGTATAAGGAAGAGGTAGAACGCCTATTAGGAGATGTGGAAAATTATAAAAAAACGTAAAAGTAATCCCACTGATAGGCTTTTAGGCAGTTTTAAGTCATTTTTTATCGACATTCTATGAACAGGGAACCATCAGCAAAGAAGAAATGGATTTTCTATTTAACCAAGAACCCTCTATCCCGGTACTATAGAGTTTACCCAAAGTCCACAAAAGTCTAGTTAATCCCCCAGGAAGACCAATTGTTTCAGGCACAGATTCATTAACAGCCAATTTTTCTTCTTTTATCGATTTTTATCTACAAAGTTTTATGTGTGGTATTAAATCTTATTTAAAGAATACAGGGGATATTTTACATATTTTAAATGGTATTCAATGGAAAGATGGTTTTAAACTTGTAACCGCAGATGTTAGCTTGCTGTACACTATTATAGACCACACTAAAGGGGTTGAACAATTTTTATCTAACTTGGTATATTCCAAGGAGCTACAAGAATTTTTTATTGAGGGTATTAAGTTTATTTTGAGTAACAACTATTTTCATTTCAATAATTCATACTACCTACAGACTAAAGAGCGCAACATTGAAGGTGGAATATTATTCATTTTACCTACAGACTAAGGGCACCGCAATGGGGACCAAGTTTGCCCCTTGCTATGCCAATCTATTTATGGCAGTATGGGAAGAGAATGCCATATTGGCATCAGGGGGTGGCCTGGTCCTCTGGAAGAGGTACATTAAAAATATTATTTTCATTTGTCGGGGTACTGAAGAGGCCCTAAATGAATTTTGCCATTCTTTGAACAGAAATGATGAAAATATACTATTAACAAACGACATCAGCAAAGAGACAGTTAATTTTTTAGACCTTACAGTGTATATTGAAAATAAAAAAATTTGTACTAAGAACTTCATAAAACCTACTGACACTAATTGTTTTATACCCATAACTAGCAACCATTATTTCCCATGGCTCTCTAATGTCCCTAAAGGTCAGTTCCAACGGGTGAACTGACCTGAATAGTTGTGAACTACAACTATTAGCTATGAAAGAACAGTTTCAAATAAAAGGATATGAAGGGACACAACTTCAGACCACTCTCACCGAGGTGTTAGGGACCGATAGACAAACTATGCTAGCTCCTAAGCAAAAAAAGACCACTAACCCCACCAACAGTCTTTCATTTATCACACATTTATCACACAATTTTCTACAGATCATAAACTGATAAGAAACATACTTTCTAGGTATTGGGACATATTACTGCAAGATGAAGAACTAACACAGTTTTTGGACAAGAAACCCAACGTTATTTACCGTAAAGCCCCCAAGTTGAGGGACAAACTTGTCCAATCTAGTTTTACTTCTCTTCAATCTAGAGGTCCCATTAGAAACCAGGGGTTTTATAGATGCGGATCATGCATCATGTGCTGCACATGTCCTCTCAAAACTGTAAAGAAGTGTGACTCCTATACCTCAGTGAGTAATGGTAAATGTTTCAGCATCAAGGAGTTCATGTGATTCCCGCAACTGCGTCTATCTGTTAGAATGCAGTTGCAGGTTACAGTATGTGGGCAGAACATCTAGACCACTCTGCTCACTGCAAAGAGAAACATAATTGTGATCCATCCTCCATTGTGAACTTTATGGGCATTAAATTGATTAAGGATAATTGGAGGAAGAAGGATATTGCTACCAGACTAGCCAAGACAGATATGCATATTTCAGGTAGATACATTAGACCCTCATGGATTAAACTTAGATTTTGAACTTAAGTGGTTCATGTAGATCCATATTTTTATTGGGTCGTCAGGATCTTACTCACATTACTTTCCGTTATGTGTGACAAAGACACCTATAGGACTCAATTCTATTGTTGTGATTTAATTTTGTGTCATTGTATGAATAGGAAGGCTCATTACAATGGATTATGTTACTATATTTGTTAAAATTGATATGATTTCTATGCGAATATACATTTCTGTGTGGATTCCACTGATTGGTGTCTCTATCTAGACTTCATAACCCCATTTGATAGCATTTTGGAACAAATTCATTCACTATTTGTTCAGCTCTGCTCCCCCCATAGTTCATCTCCCTCCCCGTTATACACCTATCCAGTGCTCATACTGCTTTGACAGACAGGAGATACAGGGGTATGAACAGCATGTCAGCCAAGGATCTTGATCATGGGAGAATGTTAATCACGAGGAACACCTGGTTACCATTAACCAAACTGCTTTATTAGGACAGCCCTTCCAACCTAAATCATTCTGGCTTGAGAAAGGGACCCGCTTGGCCCGAAACGCGTTGCCTGGCACACTTTGCACGTGAACCCCTATCATCTGCAGTGAGAATGTTTCCGTCCATTCCCCGCTATACCAGCAGACCAGCTACCCAAGACCGTGTTCTCATAAGGGAAGTACAGTACCTCTCCTGAGACCAGAGGTCTCCGTGCACTTATGCACTACTTCATTTTACTTTTTATTGTCTGATATTTAATCACCTGATGCTTTTACTTTTTGAAGATCATTATTATATATAATAAACATGTATTTTCTCTGATCTTTTTGAGAGCAGAGGATAATCTTTCTATATGTGATTGGGACTCCTTCTGAGGTTGGAAGGAGCTGCTTGCTACTTTAGAACTTGTTGCACGTTGCACTTTTGGAGGCTATACCTACCTCACACCAAGTTAAAAGACTATTTTTATAATCAATCTCTGTGTATTGCATTTTTTCCCATGTTTATTTCAGAGTCTATAATTATTTATCTGTTTATATCTTATTGGTTTATATAGATCATTTAATTGATTGGTCCATATAGACATTCAATAGGGAGCATTACAATTTCATTTTATGTAGGGTCCTATTAAATATATTTTTAGATTTATGTGTATGCTTTTGGGATACCACCATAGTATATATTAGTTGCACATTTACCGTACTTATTCATACTCAGTTTATTATACAATCTGTGTTATTTTCAGAATATTTTAGTGATTATCATATTTAACTGGAATATTTAATACCTTATACATATTGATGATTCTACCACAGATTATTCTATTATTATTTTTAGTATATTTGTCTGCTTGTGTATTAGGTATATAATTATCTATTGGAGCAACATTATAGGATTATTTTTTTAGATATACAGCGCTTTTTCTCCTACCACATTTTTTGTTAGCTCTCGTTTGATTAGAGGTTGTGGACCCTCTACGGTTGGTTGAAATTGCAGCAGTATTCAGCGCCACAGGTCCTTACATAATTAATTTCTTGGATGTATATATTACAATCAACACAGACTAATAAAAATCATCAGCTTTATTGTAAATCTATTACAATTGTGCCCTAGTTTTGGAGACATCGCCACCATCCACCAACAGGATTGTGACTGTACAGGCAATACCCGGCAGCCATGTAAGCTCTCAGCATGATAGCACTCAGTATAGACACTTCTACAGTTCTCCAGCCTCCTGTTGTGATTTGAACACAGACAGATTCACAAGAGTATTATTTGTGTCAGTTATGTTCTAAGTTAAAATATAGTGAATATAAATATTTTGACATTAGTACAAATAGACACATTCCCGACATTGATAATATGTCTTTTAATGGAAACCACTTAAAAATGATTTAATTGTTTCTGTCTATTTGTTATTAAAGATGAGAAACTTTGTGAATAAATTCAAGTTTTCCGGTCCATACGATGAAGTTATTTATTTTAATGATGAAGGAGAATTGCCAGAAACATTGGATATATTGTGTTGGGTTTGGACAAAAAACAGTCATGAAGGATTTGTCACATTTACCCTGATACATGTGGGTCAAATTAATACATAATTTCAAAAAGATGAAAATCATGCAAAAATGATCTTTTTGAGATCAAACGACATAATATGGAAACATGGAAAGGTGAAAGAGAGAGAGAGAGAGATGGGATATTACTATATTTATCATAAGGATCTCCAATATATGATTTTAACATATATGTCAGAGAACGGAGTTGTTATTGCCGTTTTGCTCTTGCTCTGGTCCTGGTCTTCCTGTGCACCTTCCAATCCATTAACTTCCATGCATTTCTCCATAAAGACTAATAGATAAACAAATCTTCCCTATTGGGGTGCGCTGCCAAGTAGTTAATCCAGTATCAATTTTAAAGCCCAAATGTCTTTTCTAAATCCTTCTATTTCTTCTTGCACTCCTACTCTACAGTTATTCTCATTAATACATTGTTTCTCCCCGGGAGTGACACATTTATTCTCTCCTCTTTCTTTTTCTCGGTCAACGGCCCTCGGAAAGAAGAAGAGAAACCTTCCCTGGTGTAGTATAGTTGTCAATCAGTAAATATAACAGACACAAATTCACATTACTTTTTCCTTGTTCTGTTGCATGAATAATAGTCTCTCTTTTTGCTTCTTTTCCTAGGTCAGTCCTACTCACATTACTGTTTTCTTGATCATGGATATTTGTATTTCTCTTTCCTTCCCTTCTGTCTTTTGGCTTAGGTCAGATGTTGTCCAGAAAATGAAGAGACAAAATCTTCCCTGGTGTAGTACAGTCGATAATCAGTGAGTACAGCAAAAAGAAAAAATATTTCTACTCACATTTCTTACTCTTCCTATCTAGCATGGACCATGGTCTTTCTCTTTAATTCTTCTCTTAGATCAAAGTGTCTTCAGAAGGATATAAAAGGGGAGAAACTTTCCCTGGTGCAATGTATGTGCAGTATATCGGTAAATATAACAATGCCATCCTGCTCACATTTCTTTATCTTGTTCAATAACATTTCAAAAACAGATTCTCCCCTTATTTCAGAACTTTCCTTTCCAAACATCCAATGAATTCCAATTTATGCCACATGCAACAAAGAAGGAACAGGCAACCTCCGTCATGTGATATAGTCTTTTAACAGTGAACCTTCCTCATTTGACACATTGTACTCATCTGTTTCACCTCTTCTCTGTTGTGCCAAAAAAGTTCCCTTATCCTTTACAAGCCTTTTCCCTTACAATATCATAAAGAATATTATCACCAATATCTCATATAAAATATCATAAACTTAATCCAATACTTTTTCATAAAAAGACGGTTTTTCCATTCATTTAAAATAAAAAGACATTTCTCTAAAAGTATGTCGGGTATAACAATTCTCCCCAATATGGGGGAAGGGACACCCCCTTCGCATGTACTCTCTGAACTCTATCCCCAAAGATAGAAATGACTCCTCAACTGCATCTGTTATACTGACCGACTGACAACTACACCAGGGAAAGTTTCTCTTCCTTCCGAGGGCCGTGGACCTGGAAAAAGAAAGAGGAGAAAATAAAGGTCATCACTCCCGGGGATAAACTATATATTAATGAGAATAACTGTAGAGTAGGAGTGCAAGAAGAAATAGAAGGACTCAGAAAAAACATTTGGAACTTTAAAATTGATACTGGAGTATCTACCTGGGAGCGCACCCCAATATGGAAGTTTTGTTTATCTATTAGATATTCATCTCAAAAAATATTTTTGGGATTGATTTTAAAGGGGTTTTAGGTGAACCCCCCCTTTTCCCGAGGGGAGCAGCCCCAGTATGTGTGTGAAGGAGAAAAGGAAAATATATTGCTCCATAGACACAAGTGTCCATGCTCCCTGTGGGCGCATCCATGTTGAATGAAGGCAGCTGAATGCTACAGACTAATCTTCACCTACTCTGAGGATCACCTCAGATCTTCCAATGTCTATTTATACCTCTGACCAGTCTCTCCTGTGCCAGTGCAACAAGTACCATTATATCAGTATCTCACTCTGTGTTTCCTCCTGGATTCCAGACCCTGTCTATCTGGCTTTTGCATGCTCATTGTCTCTTCTACGACCATCAGCTTTTCCATGTTGCTTAAACCATGCAGGTCATTGCACCTCCATTACATATCACTGCATAGGACCTTATATCTCATTACATATACCCTGTATACCAATAAATATATCACCTTAAAAGCACTATCTGACCCATGCAGCAGCCCCTAACCACAAAAGGGGGTTCCAATCCCCAAAAAGCAAATATCACAACAAAAAAGTAGATGAGGAAGCGATGGGGCTGTGTAACTTTAAAACCACTTAAAAACGTTTACCATTACAATGTTACTCTAATTATCAGCGACACACTAGTGTTGAGATGTCCAAAGTAGTTTTAATTCTGGAAATTAGTATTAATTTAAGGATTTTTTTTTTTTAGAAAGTATCAGTATGTATCAGGATACCATAGAACAGCCACAGATTCTGTGCATCACCATTTTAATTATATTACATTTCTCTATAATGTTTGTATATGTCACAGTCACTTACAACCAGGTATCTACAGAAAACATAATTGCTTGAATTAATATGTGAAAAGTAATGACCGGTTATTATTTTCTAGTTCCCACACGCTTTGTGTTCTCCAGTCTGTCTTCCAGGAACAAGAAAAGCCCTAAGGAAAGGCTATCACACATGCTGCTATGACTGTATTCCCTGCTCAGAGGGGGAGATCTCAAATGTATCAGGTAAACATGTCAATTTCATGCAATAACCTTTTTCTACTTGTAGCCAGTGATCTGTGGCTCTGCATTTGGTAAAAGTGTTAAAACTGTTCAGAAAAATAGAAACGTTGAAAGTGATGGAAGATAAGTGCCACATGGTCCATCCAGTCTGCCCAGTTGTTTATTTAAAACTATACTGACCCTAGATCCTATTAATCCTTAATTTAGTTTGATATTTAGAATATCCTTATATTTATCCAAAGCATGTTTAAACTTTTCTACTGTGTTACCTCTACCCCCTCAGATAGGACCACACAATGGGAGGCTATTCCACTTATCTATCACCCTTTTAGTGAATTCTTTTTTTCCTCTGAATCTACCACCCAACAGTTTATATTCATGCCCTTGTATTCTATTACATCTCTTCCTTTGAAAAATACAACCCTCCTCTAGTGGGTCACAACCCTTGATATATTTGAAAGTTTCTATCATATCCCCCTTCTCTGCTCCAAGCTATACATGTTTAGTTCCTCTAGCCTTTCTTGTTATGTTGTTTGACACAGGCCATGGACCATTATAGTTGCTCTTCTTTGCACAGTCTCTAATGTATTTTTGTCTTTCTGGAGATATGGCCTCCAGGACTGAACACAATATTCTAAGTGAGGTCGAAGCAACGATCTATAAAGGGGCGTCACTACTTCTCTCTTTCTACTGCTAATTCCTCTCCCTATGCAACCACTGTTACATATGTAAGTGATAGGTGGTTTATCATATATTTGCAAATGTGAATAACTGATATCTTGGTCTTAATTCAGAGGATACCAGAATGGGTAAAGTGAGGCAAACCCAATCCAGTTTAGCAGCTAATAAAACTGCTCCGCCTCAATCTCCGCCATCTCCGGCACCCAATGCCTCCCCCAAAAAAGCACCTGAAGTTACCATTCTCCAGGCCTCATTAGCAGAAACAGCTAGGGAATTGTCGCTTCATTTGCTATCTCTCATGGAACAAAAACTTGTCCCAATGTTTGATTTCCGTTTTGATGCTCTACAAACAAATATAACAGCAGCCATAGCCACTATGGAAGCTAATACTAAACGTATAGGGGCACTGGAACAGAGAGTCAGTGACATTGATGACTCCCAAATTGCACTAAAAAATAACGCTCTTTCTCACGTGCAACATATTAAAGATTTAGAAAATAAAATTGATGATCTGGAAAACAGAAACCGAAGGAACAATCTTCGGTTTATAGGTATCCCAGAGACCACCAAACACTCAGATTTACTTACCTATTTGCAATCAGACCTTGTTGAATCCTTAGCCCTTTCTGCCTCACTACAAGGGGTGATTATAGAAAGAGCACATAGGTTGGGTCCTGATTGCAGAACTGCCCCAGACAGCCCCAGGGCAGTGATAGCTCAATTTTTTAATTATAGAGATAAAGAGGCAGTGCTTGGAGCTTACCAGAGTGCATCAGAACTAAAGGTTAGGGGTAATAAGATTTTAATTTTCCAGGATTTTTCCTCCCATGTGTCACAAAAACACAAAGCCTTTGACCCTATTTGTGTAGCTCTACACAAGCATCATTTTAAATTCATCTTGGCTTTCCCAGCTCGCTTATGAATCACACATAATGGGCAGACCCATGTATTTGATGACCCGGCCAAAGCTAGGGATTTTGTATCCCATTTTGATTTGGGAAAAGATGGCCACGCTAATTCACTTACTAGTACCCTCTTCAGGTCACCATCTTAAATAATATTTGCAGTATCATTATCTCTGTTTCATTAGGATACACCTGTGGTAGATTAAGGTTTAGAATGTTTAGATTTGATATTAGCATCTTAGTCTTGTCCCTTCTTTGGGACATTATCCATGTTCAGGAGGAAAAAGTTAGAAAAAGTTGGATTTGGAGCATTATTTTTGTGGTGATACATATGTTTAATACTTACCTTGTGTTTTTGTACTGTATGTTACTTCTTGATCTATGGATCATTTGTACCACTGTTGTAAGATCTCGGGATAATGATTTCCTTAATTTTCTAGATACTTTGTACGTCCCAAAACCAATTCCCAGGTCATTTTATATCTTCATCCTGATTAGACATGACTGACATTAATTTAAATCTCAAATTGGACTCTTTTTTACCTACAATTCCCCCAAGAATAAGCTTAGTGTCCTGGAATGTAGGCGGGCTTAATTCACCTATTAAAAGACGAAGGGTAGTGACCTCAAAACCCTTTCTCCAGACATGGTCTTCCTGCAAGAGACACATTGGACTCAAGTAGATAATATCCTTAGAGGGTCCTGAATAGGGGAGTGCATAACAGCTAACTACACCACCAAAGATAGGGGTGTTGCAATCTTACTTAGTAAATACCTACAATATGAACTACTGTGGTCGGTGGCGGATCCGCATGGCCGATATATTAAGTTAGAGATACTTTTAGGGGGAGAACGTTTCACTTTGCTAAACATATATGCACCAAATTCCCCTACTCGGGTTTTCTTTTCAGCTGTTCCTGATTTGTTATTGCAGCATGACGCATCCAACCTTGTGGTTGCAGGTGACTTTAACACGGCTGAGGACCCTGACATGGACAGATCCCCAAATGTCCAATCTCATTCATTATCGCAACCCAAACATAGCCATTCCCTCAAACACCTACATCATCTTTCTGATCCCTGGCGTATTCATAATCCCATAGACCATTCCTACACCTTCTACTCTGCAGTTCATAGGTCATTTTCCAGAATTGACCATAAACTTATAAGTGACCATTTATTTCCTAGATTTATTTCAGCTAATATTCACAGTATTGTCATCTCTGATCATGTTCCTGTATCACTGGCCTTTACTCCTTCTCAATCCTTTCCCAGAGAGCGCAACTGGAGATTTCCAACTTATTTATATAACTCTGAGGAATTTAAACAACGACCTGATCAACCTACAGCCCTATTTAATAAAAGAAATCTACCCAAATGATCCTCTGCACAGAGAGAGACCTTGAATTCTACAATTACATCAGTGGAAGTGTTAAAAGTAATCTCCACCCTTCCTACAAGTCGCCTGGGGCAGATGGATTTACAGCGGAATTTTACAAAACTCTTAAGTCCGAAATAGCCCCAGTCTTAACCTCTTTATTCAACTTACTACATATTGAACAACCTGCATATCCATCCTTTAACCAAGCCCATACCATAATACTTCTGAAACCTAATAAATTTGCTGATCTAGTGACATCATATTGGCCCATCACATTGTTAAATCAAGACTTTAAAATACTGGCAAAGATAATGACAAATCGATTACAATCAATTCTCCCATCATTACTCACAAAACATCAGATGGGGTTTGTCCATGGCAGGAACTCCATCAAGGCTGTAAGAACTGCTATAGCTGCTGTGGTAGACTCAAAAAATTCACCTTCATCCCCTACTATGTTATTAAGTTTGGATGCCGAAAAAGGCTTTCAATCAGATCTCATGGCCACATTTACAGGAAATCTTTGCACACAGGGATTTTGGGGAGGAGTTTGCCAAGTTTATAGAATTCATTTACACTTCACCAAGTACTAAACTCATTAAATCCATATGTCAAGAGGGACTAGGCAGGGGTGCCCACTTTCCCCTCTGTTGTTTAATCTGGCTTTGTATCCACTGTTATTATTATTATTATTATTATTATTATTATTTATTTATAAGGCGCTACTCAGTATCCGCAGCGCCGTACAGAGGCAATAGGAAAGGAAAGCCAGTAGTTACATATACAATACAGTAATTAATAAGAGGTATAAACTCATAGAATAAGGAATACAAAAAAAGGTACAATGCAAAAATAAAATACAGTACAAAAATAGCAGAACAATATATATGGAAAATAAAGATGCTGGATATGTGTGTAGGAGCAGATGAATAAGGAGAGAGATAGACAGTAGAGAGAAAAAGGTGGGAAGAGATGATGACAGGGTA
>WWET01002559.1:166173-183131 GCA_011038615.1 Limnodynastes dumerilii
AACAACGTACAGAGAAATTTTTCTCGTTGTGGGAAACATATATTGACACATTACCAATCTCTGTTAAGACCAACATTCACAGATGTTTCCATAGAGTTGGATGGTATGAAACAAGGGTTTTACAATCGGATCCACCTATATGGTTAACGGATGTATAATTTATACTTATTGACCTTCCAAATTTGGATGATTGGGGAGCCCGTGGTGGAGATGCGCTTGGGATACAATAAACACACAGGACTAGTAAGGAACGACTATGTCATACTTTATTGAAACCCGGTTCATTGGGGTCTATTTACAAAGGTTGAATTTGTAGAATTCGCCACAAGTCCCGGGAGTTTAACGGCGATTAGTCCATCGCCGTGTTCACTAAAGGCAAACTCCCTGGAGTTTGTTGAATTTTCAAAGCGCCATAAATAAATTCGCTGTGGCGAATTTTTGAATGTAAGACATACAATTCGTCAATTCATAAAGGTCGTGTTTGCCAAATCGCCTTAATTTATCACAAATTTGCCATGAATTCGCCGTTTAAAAATTCCCCATTCAGGACAGGCGATTTTGATTAAATCCCCATTAATATTAGTTCCACTCCTCTATTAGTTATACTAATAATATAATACTAATATGCATTGGCACATTTCCAAATACACCATCAACCACTAATAAATGACTAGCTAACTATTGGTTTTAAAAAATGTTTTAAGATACTATCAGGTATATACACGGTTCACATTAAGGCGCCTCAATGTGATTAATGTAAATTTTTTTATTTCCAAAAAAAACAAAAAAATATAATGTCTATAAATTATATGATGAAAATAAAGTATTAAGAATAAAAAACTTTGTGATTGTATTTTCTTGTAAGTATTAAGCTTTGACAGAAATGTATTAAATGTAATGTGCACCTATCATTTTTGTTTTTTTATAATTCTTTATTTAGTACACCGATTACATGTAGAGTTACAGACAATCAGATGAAAACAATAAAGTCTAAACAGTAACATGTCTATTATTTGTAAAAGCAAAATGTTAGGGTAGCGACATGAATATATCTGTACCAGTTGTCTTCAGGCAAATCTAATGGGACTAAGAATCATGCTAGAACTGTTTAGGTAGAAGAATGCCTATTTGAGAAGCATAATTAAGTACAATTTTATATTTTAGTGAGACATGGGTATGTCGGATGTGGGGTATTGGGTATAGGGAGGAGGGGGAGAATAGGTGAGGAACTAGGGAGTACAGGAGTTCAGGCTAATCTTCAACAGTGCAGGTAAAGATAAGAGACAAGTCAATATGATGGGCAATCCATCAATTGGATAATGTCTATCTGAGGTCTTTGTTTTAATCGTAGGTCAATGGTGTACCTGTGGGGTCAGATAGGGCTCCATTGAGATACTCCGGGGTGTCTTTGAATAGCAACCAGGGGAACCAAGTCTCCGTATAGCCCTCTCGTTTGTCCTCCACAGAGGGGATAATGTCCTCCATTAGCATGTAGTGGTCTACTCTGGAGAACCATTCCCTAATTGTCGGGGGGGGTAGACAACCTTCAATGTGTGGGGATCACTGCCATAGCTGCACTACACAACCTAGCAAAAAGTGAGCGTTTGTAAGCTGTCAGAGAATCCTGGGGGTTGTTTAATAGCCAAAACTCAGGGGACATAGGGACAGTAACCCCAGTAATTTTACAGGTAATATAGACGACAGACTGCCAGAAGTGTTGCAGACGTGGGCAGTCCCACCATATGTGGAGGAACGTGCCAGTAGCTTCTAAGCATCTCCAACACTGTGCAGAGTTAGCCGAGGAGATATTGTGCATGTGATGTGGTGTCATGTACCAACGAGACAGTATTTTATATTGGGTCTCATATGGCTTGATAAGCTCATTGTGCCTAGGTCTGTGTCTCTAAAGATCTTCTCCCATCCCTCGTCAGATAGGGACAACTGGAGTTCTGTAGTCCAACCCTGGACATAAGAGGGGAGGGTCGTGTCAGTGTATAATAAGAGCTGGTAGAGGCGGGAAATCAGATGGGTAGGCCGAGATGGGCCTGTGCAGAAGACTTCAAGGGGTGTCTTCAAACGAGAAAAACCTTTGTGCCTAGGGGAAGATGTTAGATAGTGTTTGATTTGTAGGTAGACCCAAAGCTCCCTCCCACCCAAAGCGAACTCCTTTTGAATGTTGCAGAAGGCAATCGGTCTCCCCCCTCGCACCAGCTGGCCAGCACGTGTCACACCCGCCCTTTCCCAAGTTTGTAAGGGAGATGGTAAAGAAAGGCCTGGGGGGAAATCGGGGTTGTGGATTAGGGGAGTCAAAGGTGACTGTGGTGAGGAAATTCCCTGTTTCCGGCGCAGACATCTCCAGCAATCAAAAGTGGGACCCACAGTCGGGTGTGCGATTTTTGGAATGACCTTCAGCCAGGGTACAACATGTAGAGGGCAAGGAAGGCCATTCGATTCTATTTCTACCCATTGCTTAATAGCTGTCTTCCTGGTCCAGTCAATGATCCTACCGAGCTGTGCTGCGTGATAGTAGTTCAGCAGATTGGGTAATTGAAGACCGCCTTTGTATTTGGGCTTATAGAGGGTGCGTAGCTGACAACGTTGTCTCCTACCCTGCCAGATGAATAATCGACACATTTGTTGAAACTCAGAGAAGAGAGATTGAAGAATATGGACAGGCAATGTTTGGAGCAGGTATAGAAATTTAGGAAGTATGTTCATTTTAATAATGCTAATTCGTCCTAACCAGGAGAACCATTTCGGGTTCCATCTCTCCAGATCTGACTTAGTTTGCCGCAAAAGAGGCGGGAAGTTATTTGCAAAAAGATTACCCACATCCGGAGTCAGATTGACCCCTAGATACCGAAGTGTGGAGGGGCTCCATTTAAAAGAGA
The DNA here is from genome assembly GCA_011038615.1 of Limnodynastes dumerilii. Lineage (NCBI taxonomy): Eukaryota > Metazoa > Chordata > Amphibia > Anura > Limnodynastidae > Limnodynastes > Limnodynastes dumerilii. Next base: position 169,065 of record WWET01002559.1, read on the forward strand.
ATGCAAATATTAAGCTCTCCAGCATATAGTGGGGAATTTGAAGGGGCATAGCAACGGATTTGTCGTAATTGATTTTAAAGTTAGATAAATGGCCAAATATTTTAAGCTCCTGCAACAGTGGGGAAAGTGAGATGATTGGATTCATAAGGAACGTAAGGACATCGTCCGCAAATAGGGCCATTTTATATTCCCTGCCTCCCAGCCCTATGCCAGTGATGTCGGAGTTATGCCTGACCGTTCTAGCTAGAGCTTCTATACAGAGTGCAAAAAACAGGGGGAAAGCGGGCATCCCTGTCTGGTACCGTTAGTAATACGAAAAGAGTCTGACAGGTAACCATTGACTTTCGCCGTGGGTTGGGAGTATAGCGCCGTAATACGACTTAGGCAAATCGGGCGTAACCCCAAATGCATCAGGATTCCCTCCATAAAAAGCCAGTCCACTCTATCAAAGGCTTTTTCCGCATCTGTTGATAGTAAAATAGTGGGAATAGATTGTTTGTTAACGTTGTGCATGAGAGCTACAGCCTTTATAGTATTATCGTGAGCCTCTCTGCCCATCACAAAGCCCACTTGATCGTCATGGACTAAGGCTGGTAAAAGTGTTTTAAGTCTATTAGCTAATAATTTGGCATATAGCTTAAGGTCCACATTCAATAAGGAAATTGGCCTGTAACTAGGACACATAGAAGGGTCCTTACCCTCCTTAGGAATCACCGTGATATGAGCTGCGAGAGCTTGAGCGGAAAACGAGCACTGGGTCGAGATTTCATTGAAGGCAGAGAGGATGACCGGAAGCAATGTCTCTTTAAATGTTTTATAGAAGGACGTGGTAAACCCATCTGGGCCCGGGTTTTTCCCATTTTGAGTAGATTTGAGGGCAAGCTCCAGCTCTTGCAAGGTAAAGGGGGATTCAAGGGCTTCCTTAGGGGCTGTAGATAGGGTAGGGAATCAAGCGTTGGCTATATAGTGTTTAATTTCCTAAAGCCTAGCGTGCCTGTCAATGTCGAAAAGAGGTGGGGAAAGATTATACAGGGATTGGTAGTAGTCTAAAAACACTTTTGCTATGTCTGGGGTGGGGTGGACCAGCGAGCCTGCTGAATTTTTGATCCGATAGATAGAAGATTGTGCCCTATGGATTCGCAGCGCTCTGGCAAGCATTTTCCCAGGGTGGTTACCATGTAGGAAAAATCGACATTTACATCAACGGAGTGCCCATTTATGTCTTTTGTTGAGTAGTTGGGATAAAGCTAGTCTGGCCTTTGTGAGTTCCTCCAAAGTTATTGGGTCTAGTGAGTTTTTGTAGGCTAATTCTAAGACTTTAATTTGCTGGAGTAATTTCTCTCTCTGAGCCTCTTTTTGTTTCTTGAGGTAGGATCCCAGTTGTATTGCCTTGCCCCTTAGGACACATTTCTGGGCCTCCCACAACGTCTGCCAGGAAACGTCTGGAGTATCGTTAAAGGAGAGGTAATCAGATATAGCTGATTTCAGTTGGCCTTTGCAATATAAATCTTGGAGCAAAAGGTCATTCAATCTCCACATCCAGCTTCTAGGCTGAGGATGCCGGAGCCCCAGAGTCAGGTATATAGAATCAGGTCTGACCACGTGATGGGGTCAATGGAAGAGTCAAGTAACCCGGGTAGTGAACTGTGGTCCAGGAAGAAATAGTCCAACCTGGAATACGCCTGCGCCGGATGAGAGAAGAAAGTGTAATCTTTATCCCGAGGGTGGAGAATACGCCAAGTGTCTACCAGCTGGTGCTCGTGGAGTGCCCGTCTTACCTGCCGGAAGTCTCTGATGGCAGCCCTGGGGGATCCAGAAGAGGAATCCAGACGGGGGTCCAGAGTCCAGTTCAGGTCCCCTCCGACCACTGCTGTTCTTACTCTATGCTAATCCGCTTGGTCCAGCATCTCTATCAGGGATCTATGTTGCTTCTGATTTGGGAGGTAAAGGTTAATAAACGTGAAGGTTTGCTCAAAAATTTTCCCAACTACTACAATCCTACTCCCGTCACCCAACATGACACATTTAGATAAGGCAAAAGGGATATGCGTAGATAAGAGGATTGCCACCCCTCTAGATTTGCCAGTGGAGTAATTATTGCAAAACACATGTGGGTAGTTATTATTATAAAGCCGTGGAGGGGAGTCTGCTCGAAAGTGTGTTTCCTGCAGGGATGCTACGTCTATTTTATCTTTGTGCAGGGTTTGGAAGAGTTGTGACCTCTTTTCAGGTGTGTTAAGACCTCTGACATTAAAGGATGTGAACTTCAGTTCACTTTTCGTGATTGCCGTCATGGGGGCCAAAGGTGTCCAGCCATCTGAAGTGACAACCTGAACTCCTGGGGTGGAAATGGGGCGAGATACCAGAGACCTTCGTCCAAGGTACAGTCGGGGGGAGGGGAGAACGGGGGGGCGGGAGGAAAAAAAGGGGTCAACAGTAATGGAAAGCACGGTGTGGGGAGTCTCGCTTTGAGGGACGGGGGATAGGAATGCAAGAATAATCTTCTTGCAGAAAAAGGCTACTATAGCCATGGCTGGCAAACATATGGCCATGGGCTATGGGATGCAGCCACAAGGGGTACTAATGAACCAGAGAACCACTTAAGAGATGTAGATATAGCTTCCTTAATCTATAAGACAAGTGCAATACGTATAGTAGCTGAATTAACTTTAGTAACGGCCATTTACAGCAAGGACGTCTGGGTAGATGTCAAATAAACAAGTAGATAAACAAGTGAACGTGAACTGACCCTCGAGGGTATGAGGGGTAACGTCAAGATTGTAACCAAACAATATAAACAAGCGTATATCAAGAATACGGGTAGCTAAGTGAACCTTTATATCAAACGAGGGAGTGATTAGGGATGGTAAATATGGCTCAATGATCTAGTGGGTGTGCAGTCCTTCTACGTGAGGTTGGGGACTTCAACAACAGAGGGATTATTGCATATTCAGGACTGGGGCTCGAGCTCCAAATCAAGGGCAAGGATCTACCCTATATAAGTAATCAGCTGATAGGCTGGTCCATAAAAGAGGGGAACAATACCGCTATAATATTAAATCAACATTACAATAAACCATATACTTAGGGGTCAGCCCCAGTGTCTGGTCCCGGTGCAGGTTGCGGTTTCTGTTTCTGTCTGCGGACTGGTATCCATTCCGTCGGGCACGTGGTTTGGGTCGGGACCAGCTGACGATCAAACTTTTCCCAGTCTGGTAGAGCAATGTATGGTAAGTTCAGTGTGTCACAGAAGGTAGTCACCCCATCCGGTGATGTGAGCGAAGCTGTTTTGCCCTCATGCGTTGCTTGGATGGAAAAGGGGAAGGGGTATTTGATGCCTTTTTCCCTTAAGGCAGTGGTGAAAGGGTTAAGGAGGCGCCTTTGTTGTAACATTGACCAGGAGAGATCTTGAAAGATTTGTATGGGATGTCCATCAAATTCTAGACCCGTATGACGCCTCGCTTTCTGCAGGATTTCTTCTTTGAGTTTGAAGTAGTGCAGCCTGCAGATGACGTCTCTGGGCCGATCTTGAGCTGAGCCAGAGGCTTCAGGGCGCGATGGGTGCGATCAAATAGGATGGTATTGTCTTATGATGCTGATAACACTGTGTTAAAGAGTCTAGTGAGAGCATCTTCCAAACCTTGAGGTGAAACATCTTCTGGTAGACCGCGTATCCGAAGGTTGTTGCGCCTCCCTCTGTTATCTGCGTCTTCCATTTGCCTCTGAAGTTGCTTGATGGCGCCTGCCTGCTCCTCAAGGGAGTGTTGGAGATGTATAATAGCGTCGGACTGTTCTCCCTGAGCTGCTTCCACTTGCGTGACTCTGGAGGTAGTTTGCATGAGATCTGTGCGAAGAGAGACCATCTGGCTATGTAGAGTGTCCATCAAACGAGCCTCCAGATCCTGGATATCCTGCTTAGTAGGAAGTACATCGAGGCCGCCATCGCAGGGAGTGCTCGAGCCGGGGAAGATGGAGTCTTGTCTACCAGATGGGTCGGAGTTGGGGTAAGAAATTGGAGGATAGCCGCTTGTGATGGAGGTTGTTGCGCTTTAGCCGGAGTTTTCTTGACGGTACCACGTTTGCCCATCGAGGCCTTATGAGAAGAAGGAGCGTACCGGAATGATAGATTAGAGGATCAGGTCATGTTCAGATGCACGTTATTCCAGTAAAACGTTAGTGTGTGGCATCCTGGGTTAATTTTCCCCCTAGGGGAGTGACTTCAGACCATCTTAGATCAGATTCATGTCAGTTGTGGAAAAGTAAAGGAACAGAGTATCTGGTGTTGATGCACTGCCCTCTGGTGGGGGCTCTGTAAAATAGCAGCCAAGCCAGATGAATGGAAATGTATGGAGGCTGTGTTTATGGGTAGAGGCACTTCTAGAACTCTCCCACAAGTTGGCTGGTCTGTGGGCTGACTGAGAAAAACCAGGGCTTGGCCTAAGGGGGGCAAAGGCCCTAAGGGAAAAGCGCAAGTCCGACATCCTGGCTGGGAAGCCAGTTAAGGCAGGTATACCTAAAACGGGACTTGCCTGACTGGATAGGAGAAGGAGAGCAACGGGGGTGTAGGCTCCCTCAGCAATGTGACTCCCGCACCCCTGAATACCAGTAGAGGGGTAGAGGAGAGGCAGTATGTCAGTGTCCGCCTCCGGGCTGCTCCGCAATGGCCGCCTCATCTCTGGACACCTCCAGGTCCACGCTGAGCCTTTTGGCAAGTGCAGCCCCTGTGAAAGCCGGATCCCTCAGCTGCACACCTCACCGCTCACTAGACCAAACAGCCACACCATGTGTGCCACGCCTGCGGTCGTCCACTCCTGCAATCCCATCATTTTTGTTTTATTTTTAAAATTACTGTATTAATATAACCATATAAATAATTGTGTTATGTTGCTTTAAAAAGTGAAGTGTTAACTAAATACAAGACCAAACACATAGCCAGAATAAACAAAGGTTTATTTTTTTGACACAAAATGTTTAACCTTGCATCAATGGCAGAAATATCAAAAAAGTATTACGAATAAACACATTATTTTCTTTTTCTTAATGATTGCATAGTAGGCATTGACGTTTGTGGACGGCTTAGGCCACCTCTTGTGTGGGGACCGCGATGGAGGGGTGTATTAGGAGCAGTGTTTATTGGGGTATGCAGACCAGTTGAATCTGCAGATGTGGATGTTGAGGCACTGATGTTTTGCCCTTGTTGGACAGACTGAATTTGGCCAGAAATATGCATAAGTTCTGAATTCATTTCACGTCTTGAATTATTTCGTTCAATTATGGCACTGGTAAGTTGTGTTATGGTAATATTTATTTGTTCTAAGGCTGCAGCCATGCGATTATAACCTACCCTATTTGTATTTTCAGATCTACGTACTGCATGCAGGAGTCTGCGCATTGTTGTACACTGATTGGCATTATATTCAAACTGCCTTTCCTGGATCTGTACCATGGTTGATGCAACTTGATGCAACACTTGTTGGTTGGTTAGTTCAGGTGGGTTTTGTTGTACATTTGTTGGTATGTTATATGTGAGCTCCTGAGGCGGACTATCAGCAGGCTGCATGTTCAGGAAGAATTCTGATATGTTTGGATCCTCATCATCCTGTTGTTCCTCAGGCTCCATTAATTCTTCTTGCTGAACATCTGAATTTTTTTTTAAAAAAAAAGGTAAGTACACTGACATGTTTATTTGTTTCCACCCCTTTACAGACTAAATGACATCTACTACTGAGGCACCAAACAAAATAGATTATAAGATACTCACCATCAAGATTTAAGAAGGCAGGTGGCATCTGGTTGTCCATGCTGGGTTGTATGGCAGGTTTTTCTGTTGGAGCAGGAACAGAAACTGAAAAAATTATGATATACAACCATTAATAATGAAAAACATTTTTTTTTATAACTTAGTTTGTAAAAAAATATTTATACCTTCTCCTTCTAGAGCATCTGTGTCCTGTACATTTACGCCCTCCACAACCTCATCATAAATTATAGCTCTCATTTTATCTTCATATGGGTGAAAGAAATGTTTTTTAACAGACCCTCCACCCGACAAATTTTATCCTTCACATATGATTTTATGTCTGAAAATCGTTTTCTGCAGCTTGTTTCTGAACGTTTGAAAATTCCAACAGCATTGACGCTGTCCACAACCTGCTGCCATAACACACTTTTTCGAGCATACGAAGTTCTAGCAGCATCCTCACCAAGCAATTAGTTAAATAAAGGAAGGACTGCTTCCACAAGTGCATTATTTTCATCATGAGTGAAGCGAATATTGCGTCCACTTTTAGTTTTTTTAGAGGGTATCCCACTAGCATCAGACCCTTTAGCAGGAGGTACAAAAGGACCGGGGTCAGACATGATCCAACTAAGGATGAAAATAAAAACCCACCATTACTAAAAAAAAAAATTGTGCAACAACAATAATTTTATCAAAATGACAAATGCTCCCTACATTACATTATTTTGATAATATTTCATTAATTACCAAAAATATGTACATTTAATAAAGTCTAAATTTTATAAAAATATACATAACTGCTTTTTTTCTTTTTTACAACATGCTGGCCAGGGGTAATATATTAACAATACATTAGACCATTATGGAAGTGTTGACCATTATTAGGGCACAAATCAGGATTTATATTAACAAAGGCAAACACTTTAAAATAGATCACAAAGAAGATCATGAATTAAATAAACAAACTGCAGTAGTAAATAACATTTGTAAATTAAACTTACATAAATTTGAACTCCACAAACAGAAGTTTTCACTCTGAAAAGTCACTATATTTATCCACTTCAAAGCTCACAACAGATATGTCAGGACATTCAGCCAAAATCCAGGACAAACACAGTTTATATAGTGGCCAGGATCACGCATCTCGCGGGAATTGAGGCAATCATGACGAATTACAGTAAACTCCCGGGATTTTGCCATCAAAATTCGTCACCTATGCTTTAACATTATAACCAATGTATTGGTTATACCACTTTGGTATTGTAATTAGACACGAATTGATGACTAAAAAATCTACGCATATCGATGGATAATTAATAATTCGCGCCTAATTCGATTGTTAGTGAATACAGCGAATTCTTCAAAAAATTTGTCAGCAAAGCGCTGCGATACCCGTCAAATTTAACTCGCTTGACAAATTCGACCTTTGTAAATAGGCCCCTATGGGAGAGGACACAATCTCTGCAATGTGTCAGGGATTCAGCAATATGATATCTCCTTTATTACTGAGACTCTTCTGGATCTTGCAGCTGTTTCTTCCCATCTGTAAATCTTTAGTAAAACTTTAGTAATCCAGTCAAAAAATTAAATAAGATTTGTTTGACATGATCTTCCCCCAGTGATTCCATGTACAATTTGTTCCTTTAACAGTGTGTTCATCACTTTTTTTTACTACTGATGTGAGACTCACTGGTCGGTAGTTTGCTTCTTCTTCCCTACTTCCACTTTTATGCAGAGGGACGACATTTGCTATTTTCCAGTACTCTGGAATCTCCCCAGTTATTAGTGACTGGTTGAATAAATCAGTTAATAGTTTTGTCAGCACCCTCTAAGCTCTTTTATTATAATATCTAATGTATTTAATATTTTATCAGTTATTGATGTATTTGTAGGTGTTGAGAGGTAAAAGAGTTTGGAGAGAGAAGTGAATAACATTTCTTGAGGTTACATTCATAATATTTGGAATGATGACAATAATATCACCATTATTCAGCCCATTTTGAACCCTATTTCCATCTAAAATGTTTGTGTTTCATGTAATATATAAAATGTGAGCAGATGAATCAGATACAACTTTCTAATGGTACAAATAGAATTACATTTACAATGTAGAAAAAATAGCAGATATAATCGTGGATGGTCTCTGTGTGATTTATCTATTTTCCTATATTCCAGTAAGAATAACTTCTCTCTATGTAAAAGAATAGAGCAGATATAAAAACCTCTCCCTGTCTCATCTCTATCAGATCACTGATCACATCACTGACGCTCCACGTTCCATGCTGCTGTCACTGCTGAGTCTATGGGAGAGGACACAATCTCTGCAATGTGTCAGAGATTCAGCAATATGATATCTACTTTATTACTGAGACTCTTCTGGATCTTGCTGCTGTGTTTTCCCTTCTGTAAATCTGCTGCTCTGGACTCTGCTCCTGGATGTCGTCTTACAATGAAGAATTATATGTTTGACTACAAATATACCAAGGAAGGAGATATAACCATAGGAGGAATATTAACTGTACATTCTGATGTGATGAAAATCATGTCAGAGCAGCATTACTGCGTTGGCCAGATGTGTGTGATGTAAGTACTGTCTTTAGAAACTCTGTTATCTCACATTAATAACGACATCCAGGAGATGAATGTGGTCAGTGTCAGTATATTATGTGCAGGGAAAAGAAACATTCATATACAGTATATAACATCACAGCAGCATTTTATATTTCTCTTCTTATCCTTATTTCATAATATAGAACAACACAAAGATTGTCCATGTTATTACACACATAGAATGTCCATGTTATTACACACATAGAATGTCCATGTTATTACACACATAGAATGTCCATGTTATTACACACATAGAATGTCCATGTTATTACACACATAGAATGTCCATGTTATTACACACATAGAATGTCCATGTTATTACACACATAGAATGTCCATGTTATTACACACATAGAATGTCCATGTTATTACACACATAGAATGTCCATGTTATTACACACATAGAATGTCCATGTTATTACACACATAGAATGTCCATGTTATTACACACATAGAATGTCCATGTTATTACACACATAGAATGTCCATGTTATTACACACATAGAATGTCCATGTTATTACACACATAGAATGTCCATGTTATTACACACATAGAATGTCCATGTTATTACACACATAGAATGTCCATGTTATTACACACATAGAATGTCCATGTTATTACACACATTTCAGCCGGCGTAAGGAAGGGGCCATACGCCCGCACAGGGGGAGTGTCAAGGTAAGTGAACGCCGATACGCTGTGCTTTAGTAAGAACAGTGCATCGGCGTACCTCTGGATCAGGCCCTATGTGTGTAAGTATGTAAAATAATAGCAAGCAATCTAGGGGAGAGGTTATAGAATAATGACTCCTATCTTCTAAGGTTTCTTCCTTAGTCCGATGTAATATAAAACAGAAGAAATAGAAACATCGGTGTAGTATGTCAGAAATAAAACATCAATTTATTACAATGATACATACACTTGAAAACAATAATACAAAAAAAACACAGTCTACCATTCAACACCTTTCACCCGCCACCCCCCTCCCGTTTACCAGACATCCTAGATGGAATATGGAGTAAAAAACTGGTCCCCCCTCAAAAACGGTCCTGATTTCCAAAATTGAACTGCAGGAGATGCATAGATCTGAAGTCCAGCTGCAGAGACCTCAAGTGTCAGCTGTGTAATGTGCTTCCCTCTGACACGTTTTTTAGCCTGCTGAGGCTCTTTTTCAAAGCGGTGAGCTCTCCTACCTATCCCCTGTTAATATGCTGCCTGCTCACATGTTGAATTAATATATGACAATCCGTTCACATGCATATATGTAACTCTTAACTGTCTTATACATGTCTTCTTTTCTTTCATATTTAGAACATAAAATATTTATTTAATTATACATTAACTTAAAACATTTAAAAGAAAACTTATTACAGCACTTTTTATAAGTCTTTCGCTATTTCAAATAGCTTCCATATGGATCGCAACACTTGATTCATAATGTAATTACAACAGATCCTCATATCTAGATAAATAAAGCTAGCAAAGTGTGAATAAGATTTATAAAAAATGTAATCAAGTAGTAAAATGGAATTTCTAATACTATAACTAAAAATGAGATCTAAACTTCATGCAAAGACCACTAACAAATCTATCCGCTACCAATTAGTATTTAATTTGGTCATCCTCTAATTTGTAACAAACAGATTTGGTTTGTTCTTACAACTTTTAAGTTAGATAAGGTTTTTTTTTGCAAATTATTTTTATTGGAGAATTGCAAAATACAACAATGCTTCATACAGGCTTTTACGTGCCTCACACATTAGTGCAGAGTAAATTGACATCACATAACCACGATAAGCCAGTCACAATATTATCCTCAAGGAGGCATCAGAAACATGAAATACTGCACAACAATCTTCAATGGACATGTTATATGGACAATCTTTCTAGTCACTATTACAGACGAAGTCACTGTGAGTGACGTGTCTCTATAAGGAGCCAATACAATACAATGTCAATACAATTGGTGGATCATACCAGTAAGTGTTATGAAAACATTTGTGCAGACAGGATTTTATCGTATCAGGTAATATTTCAATAAAACTTTCCCATATTCCAAAGAGTTTACCCGTGTCCCTTTTTTTTGCGTGGAGGCCTCCAACCAATCCATTCGGAATACTTGGAAGAGTTTGTGGTGAAACATCTGTAGGGTTGGAGGGGATGCCTGAATCCATTGCTGCATAATACACTTTTTGGCCACCGCCGACACTATTAGTAGTAATCTTCTGCTACCCTTTGTAAATTTGAGTGCCGGGTCAGATATACCTAAAATCACCCAAAGGGGTGTTAAAGGAGCGTATTCAATCAAATGGTTAGAGGTATATAGTTGTATCAGTTTCCAAAAATGCAGTATACGTTGGCATTCCCATAGACAATGGTATAAGGAGGCCTCTGAGGCCCCATATTTGGGGCAGGTGCTAGAGTCTGATAGGCCCATCAGAAATCTACGTTTTGGAGACAAATATCCCCTATGGTAGATATTTAGGAATAATTCCTTGTATGTGCTGGCTGTTATGGTTCTGCAGGAGTACAAGAGGGCTTGGCTTATGGTGTCCATAGACAGGTCTGGAAATATCTCTGACCATTGGTGTGTTTCACTGTTTTTTGGGACTTGTGGGTTTAATCAGCTCCCTGTCTAGTTCATTATGCCAGTCATCTGGGGTTAAGTTATCCGCTACCTGTCTAGCATAATGTAGTGCTTGTTGTGCATAGAAAGAGGGTGAAGCGGGTAAGTCATTATTGCGTAGGAAATCATCTACCAACAGGGGAGAGTGTTGCCTTGTACTGACCAAATCCCGTATATTCCCTATACCTCTGGATTTCCATAGGGAGAATGGGAATGCCGCTCGGCCCTCCTGAAAGGCAGGGTTGCGCATCAGGCATAGGAACAGTGAAGATTTGAAATTAAGCTTATTCCTTTTGCGCACTGCCTTCCAAGTGGACCACACCACCATCAATAATGGATTATCTAATGTCGCCCTTGACATATCGGCTTGAGGCAGATGCAAAAAATTTACAAGATCAATTCCCAGGATGAATGATTGATCCATCGTCCTGTTTGTGTGTTTATGTGTAATTGATGTGTCGTTAGCTATGATGGTAATATAGCTTGTAGCCTATTCGGCATTAGTTTGGCTAAAATGTAATAATCTTGATTAAGCAACTGATCGGACGATAGGATGTCACAGCTTTAGGGTCTTTGCCTGGCTTTGCTAGCAGTATCGTATGCACCTCATTGAAACGTGGACACACGGTATTATCTTGGTGGATTGCTTGAAAAAGGGAAGTGAGTAGTGAAGCTACATTAGGATCTTGTAAAATTCTGCGCTAAGGCCATCTGGGACTGGTGTTTTATTATTATGCAGGGACGATATTGTATATTTAACCTCTTTTTCCGATATTGGGGCGTTTAGGAATCCTTGTTGTGTTGGGGACGAAGATTTCACACGTAGGGATAAAATATAATTTCTACTTCGAGGTGGTCTTGTGAGGTTGGCTAATAATTTGCCTGATTTGTTTCCCCACCTGTAAAATTTTTTCCTGCAGTAATCCAATTTAGTTTGAGCATGCACTCTAAGAAAGCTCTCTAAAGTTTCCTTGCTTGTGGTATAGGTATGTAATATGTGTTCGGACGTTTGCAAGTGGGTCTCTAATGCTCTCTGCATTGTGCTAAATAGGTGATTGTATTTGGTCTTGAATTCCCTATTTTTGTTGGCCAAATAAGATGTTACATGCCCCCTAAGAACTGCTTTTCGCGGTATTCCACATAAGGGCAGCATCCTCCCAATGTTCTATATTGTCGTTCGTGAACTCCATCCACTTTGTAGTGAGGAATTCTGACTTATAGAGGTAAGAGGTGAACCTCCACGGGATGTAGGATGGCTTTGGCATAGATAATTGGATTGACAGTGTGACAGGTGCATGATCCGAGATTAGTATATCTGCAATGTTTGCCTTATCACCCTATAGAACATGTGGGTGTTAATGAGTAGGCAGTCAAAAAGTGTTATGTGCTCGAGGGTGATGAGTATATGTTCTTTCCGTTGCATTGATTATCCTCCATGGGTCTATAAGGGAGTGTCTCAAACAAAAATCAGTAATGGGGTGTCCTTCTAAAGAAGTAGTTTGGGTCCCTATTGGAAAATGATATAATCGTGGGCAGGCAACCGCACTGAAATCGCCTCCTAAGATCAGATTGGGATGTCTTGTTGTATGAGATATGTGGAGAAAGCTTTATAAAAAGCAGAATTAGGGGCCAATGAAGCGTAGATATTCACTAATGTGTGTCGTTCATTCCCTATTGATAGTCCCAATATAATGTATCTTCCCCCCGTGTCCAGAATTTTACTCTTGATGGAGTATTGTAAGTCCTTGTGTAGTAAGATCGCTACCCCCCTTTTGTTCGATGAGTAAGAAGCTGAGATACACTCTGCAATCCAGGGACTTTTAAGCACTGACGCCTCTGCGGCTCACCAGTGCGTTTCTTGTAGAAACACTATACTTGGTTTTAATGTTTTTAAATGGGTGAGAACCCATTTACACTTAATGGGGCTGTTTAGACCACAAACATTCCACGATATAACATTTAGGGCATTGCTCCCAGTTTTTGTATGACTTACAACACTAGGCATTGACAAGTATTATGACGGTACATTGAAAGATATTGACACCCTTAGAAAATCCCATGATTCTACGAAAGGAATTGTGACTATTAGTTAAATCGAAGGTGGTCTGTTGCCAATCCACCCTACACCTGTCAAATATTACACAGTTGGTTTAATGCATTTTGTATGGCACGTGTTTCCCAAATTTATTGTTTGTCATTCTCCATTGAAACTCTATTTTAAACTTTTCCTCTTGATAAACACTATTTCCTGACCCAGGGCCGCCATCAGGGTGGGACAGCCGGGCCTAGTGTCCCTTGGCCAGGACAGAGAGGGAGCCCGGGATAGCCCCAGACCTTCTCTCTGTCCTGCCCAGGACACTAGTAAATTCTTCGTTGGCAGAGGTCTGAATGCCTTGCAGTGTTAATCACTGCCCTTGGTCTGTCATTAGTGTTCCCTCGCTCCGGCCCCAGCCTATGTGCCCTTTCCACAATCACTTTCTCCAAGTCACTCTGAATCTTCAGAGAATTAATTAAATCAATTTGCAGAAGGTCAATGAGGTTTAGACCCTTAACCGATTCCGATATACCAATGAATCTAAGATTGTTTCGTCTATGACGATTTTCCAGGTCATCAACCTTATTTAGTAGGAAAGTTATCGTGAATTTTTGGGACAGGATCCTGTTCTGCGAGGATGTAGTGACATCCTCCACATCACTGACTCTGACATCACTGACACTGGTTATTTTGGTAAGCCTCTAAACGCTGGTCAATGAGTGGTAATAGAATTAAGGACATTTCCTTAGCCGCCACAGTAGCTAATGGCGCATCAATGTGACTTGGGGAAGTCTGAGAGGGAGAATTTTTCTCTTGTGATGGCAGAGCTGGGGAGGGGGGGAAAGAGGACAACGACTGGCTCGGGTTTTCGGGGCATGGAACGCCTCGCTGGTCAATGAGAGGTAATAGAATTAAGGACATTTCCCTAGCTGCCACAGTAGCTGATGGCGCATCAATGTGACTTGGGGAAGTCTGAGAGGGAGAATTTTCCTCTTGTCTTGTAAGAGCTGGGGAGGGGGGGAAAGAGGACAACGACTGGCTCGGGTTTTCGGGGC
>WWET01002559.1:198646-209466 GCA_011038615.1 Limnodynastes dumerilii
GAACAAGAGAGGTCCGGCGCTCCAAACATACATTAAATAACACTATGTGTCTGCACATAAATAAAAAGGAGGTTTTGTTCACAATATAGCTATATTGGGTTAAGCTCACCTGCCCAGCGTCAAGGCACCTCCTGTAGGTGAGTCCCTATCCATTTGCTATATGTGTACACACTAGGTCTCTGTTAAGACACTACCTGCATTTGAATAGCCTGCAGAGACCTCCTGTGTACACATATAGCAAATGGATAGGGACTCACCTACAGGAGGTGCCTTGACGCTGGGCAGGTGAGCTTAACCCAATATAGCTATATTGTGAACTAAACCTCCTTTTTATTTATGTGCAGACACATAGTGTTATTTCATGTATGTTTGGAGCGCCGGACCTCTTTTGTTCCTTGTAACAAGGATATCTACTGGGTCCTAAAGTCCACTCTCTAACTTTTAAAACCTTGTATGCCGCTTTGTACTAAAAATCATAACATTATAACCCAGGTATTTCAATAAAATATTTTGTACATAGATGTGAAATTGTGCCATAATAAAGTGCTAATTGTTGTAAAGTGCTAATTATACAATACTACACGATCATTATTCAAATAAAATATTTTTCATAGTGACATATAACATACAAATTCCTATGTGATATAAGTGCTATGTTTTACACAGTGATTCTTATATAATACATAATAAATTATAAAAAATAACATGAAAAGAGAATGCCTATTTAATTAGGTACATAAAGGTTCATGTTATATAAAACAGTGCTAACCAAAGTGCTAATTATACAATCCTAAACTTATACAAATAAACAAATTTTCATAGCGACATATATATATATACCCCATATGATATAAGTGCTATGTATTATACAGTGATTATATGATGCAAAATGAATTAATATGATAACATGAAAAGAGAATGCCAATTTGATCAGGCACATGAAGATTCTATGTTACATAAAACTGTGCTAACCACAAATTTTATTAAAGTGACTAAGTGTATAACAATATATTAATAAACATAAATAAATAAATACTGCACATTAAAATCCCAGGACTGTTAGGTATTAGCCTCTCATAAAAAAAACAAAAAACAAATAGGAGCCACATAGCATCCTATCCCCTAAAATTAATTATATACAAAATTACAACATACCAATGAAGATAACTAAAGTGGCTAATAAGTTAGACCTGGGAAATAACAATGAATTAAATGGAAAAAGCATATGAACCATATATACAAAATTTATTTTGATAAAAATTAATTATTAAAAAAGAGGTTACACTGAGGCTGCCGTATCTGGATGTCCCGCCGGCAAAGAATAAAGAGCATGTTTTTCTCCCTCTTTCAGGGTACAGACCTTGGGTTCCGGAGCAAACCCTCCCTTTCATCTATTTGTTTTTTATGATATGTATTGTTATTATTGTTATCTTTTTTGAGTAAACATATTGTCAATTTTCAAGTGGTGTTTTAAGTGATTTCTTTACCATATGGATGGTGATTAATTAAGCACCTTTCTTTTCCTTTTCATATGGATTCAATGGTATGAGTTGGGTTAAGGATGCATATATAAAACATCACCTGCAGAAATTTACAAATCATCTTGGACATTCATTAATGTACTATGAACTGGAGGTCCATATAGTTCTTTTTTTACCTGCATGTTGCTTTTTATTTATGATTTAGATGTAATAGAGGTGTGCAAATCACTCCGTACTAAGAATTTTATACCACACAGAAACAGAGGTTTCCTTTATCTTTTTTAGTGTGTATTTTGAAGATAAAAAGACCCGGCCAACCTGGCTTAGAGAATACTCCTTCCGAAGAAACTGTCAGACTCAGACAGTGAAACGCGTCAAGATGCCGTTTATCTGGACTCTCGCTGTGATTTATAACCTGTTACATCGTTACTTTTATTCATTTCAATCTGGTAATCCTGGGCCAAACAGAGTGACAAGTGGTTTACACGCTCCCCGCTGGCATATACTCCCGAACAGAGGACTGCCACAGCTCACACTGGACTTATCTACTTCTTAAAGATGGCACAAAACAATGGCCAGTACTTTACCAGCACGTGTGGTAACTATACCAGTCTTCTTTTTTGGTCTGACATAACTAAACATTGGCTCCTTTCAGCTTGAAATATACGCATGCCGTAACCCCTGCCTGAACTCTTTGCGGGGATAAGAGGAAGATGTTCCGCAAGGCAATCATTCGATCTCTCTAGCTGAATGTCTGCCTGATATCAGGCTCACCACCTATATATTCCACCATTAATTGAACTGTCATTATTTGAACTGTGATTTTTTGCTTGCAGACCTGACTTAGTGTCCTTTTTTTAGGAAAGTGCCTGGTCAGGATCCAGTTTCTAATGCTATTTTAATTTACTCTCAAGGGGCCAGATCCAGAACTACGCATTTTCACGAATTTACGTGTGGCGGACACGTAAATTCGCAGATTTGAACGCACTGCGCATGCGCACCGCAGAAAATACGCACATTCACGTAGCGTATTTTAGAACGTATGGGGGATTCACGTATGTCACACGTAAATACTTACGTATGGGCGTGACAAATTAACGTTAGTGAACAATACGTGGGTTTTACGTGAAGTAGGCGGGGGGTAGTATTTAAAGTGTACAGTATGGGCATGCTAAGCTGCGTACGTTCGCGTAGTCAGTACGTCCGTTAGCGGACAAAATATGTCCGTGCAAGGGGTGTGCCGTGGGGAGTGTAGCGAACTTACGTGTACGAAAATACGCTCTGCTAATAAACGTACGGCACACTTAGTTCTGGATCTACCCCAAGGTTCTCAGTCTACAAACTGTTTCATTCACTCATATATCTGAATTTGCGTCCTCTTGGAGGAAAGTGCCTGGTCAAAATTTACAGCTATATTTATCTTTAAAACTACAGTTTTTATAACCTGCTACAGCATCCTCAGGCTGCTATTACTAAGACTATATGTTGTTTATCACTGGTTGCTATTTCTTCCCCCAGCCTTAGTCCACGGCGTATGAACATAGAAATAAGTAATTGTGTTATTGTTTCACTTTTTGCTGCTATTTAACATTTGTTTTCTGAAAAATTATTTTTTGTGCATTACTGAGGTTGTGTATCTTCTATCTCTAGTGCAGAACATATTCCTTTTGTTTTGGTTTTCCTTCTTTATCAGGGTAGCAGTTCCTGATTTATGTTCTATGCGCTCTGAGATAAAGAAGTCAGGTGCTCAATTATACACATAGGCTCAAGTTCACCTCTCTATTTTCTTTATTATATTATTATTATTATTATTATTATTATTATTATTATTATTATTATTATTATTATTATTATTATTATTTTTCTTTTCACAAGAAAAGTTACTTCCAATTCCAAAAACAGACCCAGACCTTTGAAATGGCTGTAATAAATTAGAGGAGGCTCTGAAAGACGAGACCCGCCATTGGTGTGATATTGTTATGTTGCAACACTATCTTGATAACAAGATCATTCCCAGAGGCTTAAAGATCTCTAAGACATCCTCTTTTAACGAGGACTCCGTTTTTGTAGAGAAATGGAACAGCTTCCTAGATAAATGCTCATTTAAGCTCATCAAACTCCTAATTAATCATAGAGAGGAGAAGATAACAAAATCTGAAAAAAAGATTGAAAACCGCACAAACTCTTTAAATATTTATAAAGAAGATCCACTATATAAAGTCCGCTTAGAAACCATAAATAAAAAATGATACAAATTTGAGTTAAATTTGATGAACTACAAACAAAATTAATTTAATAGATATGGATAGAAAGGATCTCCTAGGTTACGAAAACAAAGAAGGGAAGTAAAACAAAAATAAAAATCTAAATACAACTTTCTTCTCTACATTTAAATGTGCTTCCAGCTAAATTAGTAAAATAATTAATAAAAACTATAAGATCCTTAAACTGGACCCTAAACAAAAAAAATTAATTCCTCCTACGCCAGTCATAACTTTTCAAAAGCCCAAAAATCTGAAAGATTATTTGGCACCCAGCTTCTTTCAGCACAAACAACAAAAAAAGAAAAATGAATTAGATATAACGTGAACAATGGAACTATCTCTAAATCTAAAACCTAAGGGATTTTATAAAAGTGGAAAAAAGAAATGTACAACATGCAATGCTATACAAAAAACTACTAATTTCAAATCCAATGTAACCAATAAGATCTATGAAATTAAATCATATATCAACTGTTCCAGTACATATATCATATATCTACTCTTCTGCAGGTGCGGAGTCCAATATGTAGGACGCACCACCAGCGTGCTGAAGATGGAACACCGTAGGAACGTAATAAAACAAAATCCTAAAAGCAGTATATAGCCATGCATTTTAAAGAATGTTGTAATTCAAATGCTTCACATTTAAAAGTAATCGGGATAGAACAGGTCCAACCAACCAAAAAGAGATGGAGATAGATTTAAGACTCTCTGTCACAGAGAAGCCTTCTGAATAACTTTATTGCAAACACTATCTCCTCTGGGCCTAAATTATGTGGTAGATCTGAATTTTTGATATGGTAAATATGGTCCTACAAGGACTTATGCCCTGTTTTTGTCGATCAGTGGTCAATCACTGTTATCACTGGTTGCTGTTTCTTCACCCAGCCTTAGTCCACTTCATATGAACATAGAAAGAAGTAATTGTGTTAATGTTTCACTTTTTTACTGCTTTTTAAGATTTTTTTCATGAAAAATAATTTTGTATGTATTACTGAGGTTGTGTATGTTCTATCTCTAGTGCAGAACATATTCCTTTTGTTTTGGTTTTCCTTCTCTATCAGGGTAGCAGTCCCTGATTTATGTTCTTTGTGCTCTGAGATAAAGAAGTCAGGTGCTCAATTATACACATAGGCTCAAGTTCACCTCTCTATTTTCTGTATTATATTATTATTATTATTATTATTATTATTATTATGCCCCTTGTAATGTCCAGCTTCCATTGTATGCCCTGTGTAATGTCCAGTCTCCACTGTATGCCCCGTGTAATGTCCAGCCTCCACTGTATGCCCTTTGTTAGACTTGGGATAGGAAACATCACCTCTCAACTCTAATACTGTTTGCAACAGATGAAATATGTGGTTTAGCCCAGGTGTAACCTTTCTCTATTATTTTCAAGCACCTTCTTAAGTCTGGATCCAGCCCAATATTTGTATGTTACTCCCAAAGGTAGTACCCAGTTTAACCCAAAATATATAACACTTTAGGATAAAGCATTTTATAGTCAGGTCCATAAATATTGGGACATCTACACAATTCTCATATTTTGCGCTCTATACACCACCACCACCAAAATGAATTTGAAATGAAACAAACAAACAATATGTGCTTTAACTGCATACTTTCAGCTTTAATTTGAGGGCATTTACATCCAAATCAGGTGAACGTTGTAGGGATTACAACAGTTTCTATATGTGTCTCCCACTTTTTAAGGGACCAAAAGTAATGGGATAAACTAAACAATTCTAAATCAAACTTTCACTTTTTAATACTTTGTTGCAAATCCTTTGCTCTGCCAGGCCTCTACTACAAATGTCTTCAGTTCCTGCTTGTTCTTGGGGCATTTTCCCTTCAGTTTTGTCTTCATCAAGTGAAATGCATGGTCAATCGGATTCAGGTCAGGTGATTGACTTGGCCATTGCATAACATTCCACTTTTTAGCCTTAAAAAGCTCTTTGGTTGCTTTTTCAGTATGCTTCGGGTGATTGTCCATCTGCACTGCAAAGAGTTCAGAAGCATTTGACTGAATATGAGCAGATAATATTGCCTGAAACACTTCAGAATTCATCCTGCTGCTTTTGTCAGCAGTAACATCATCAATAAATATAAGGGAACCAGTTCCATTGGCAGTCATACATGCCCATGCCATGACACTACCACCACCATGCTTCACTGATGAGGTGGTATGTTTTGGATCATGAGCAGTTCCTTTCCTTCTCCCATACTCTTCTCTTCCCATCATTCTGGTACAAGTTGATCTTTGTCTCATCTGTCCAGATCTTTGTCTCATCTGTCCATAGGATGTTGTTCCAGAACTGTAATGACTTTTTTAGATGTTGTTTGACAAACTCTAATCTGGTCTTCCTGCTTTTGTGGCTCACCAATGGTTTACATCTTGTGGTGAACCCTCTATATTCACTCTTGTGAAGTCTTCTCTTGATTGTTGACTTTGACACATATACACCTACCTCCTGGAGAGTGTTCTTCATTTGGTCAACTGTTCTGAAGGGGTTTTTCTTCATCAGGGCAAAAATTATTCTGTCATTCACCACAGTTGTTTTCCATGGTCTTCTGGGTTTTTTGGTGTTGCTGAGCTCTCTGGTGCATTCATATTTATTTTTTTTACGAATGTTCCAAACAGTTGATTTGGCCACACCTAATGTTTTTGTTATCTCTCTGATGGGTTTCTTTTGATTTTTCTGCCTAATGATGGCTTGATTCACTGATAGTGATAGCTCTTTGGATCTCATATTGAGAGTCAACAGCAACAGATTCCAAATGCAAATGTCACAACTAGAATCAACTCCAGACATTTTACCTGCTTAATTGATGATGAAATAATGAAGGAATAGCCCAGTCCATGAAATAGCTTTCGAGCCAATTGTCTCATTACTTTTGGTCCCTTCAAAAGTGGGAGGCACATCTAGAAACCTTTGTAATTCCTACACCGTTCACCTGATTTGAATGTAAATACCCTCAAATTAAAGCTGAAAGTTTGCAGTTAAAGCATGTCTTGTTTGTTTCATTTCAAATCCATTGTGGTGGTGTAGAGAGTCCAAAATATGAGAATTGTGTCAATGTCCCAATAATTATGGACCTGACTGTATATTTACTTTGATATAAAACAACACATTCTTCCATAGTATAATCAGTTTATAAAAAATACATTGTTATTCTTAATTGACAATGTCCATACACAGAAGACATCATTGATAAAGCATTTCCAGATCTTGATGTAGGGTAAGTATGGATTTGAGTTGGCCCAGATGTGGAACTCCTCTCATTGTATCACAAACAGATTCTTGTAATTGGCCACAAACAGATTTGCGAAGTTCGCACCCAGTTACACAAATCTGTTTGTGCCAAAATAAGAGGAGTCTCACATCTGGGATGACTCAAATTCATACTTACCCTACAGCAAGATCTGGAAACACTTTCTCTACAATGTCTTCTGTCTATGAACTGATGATGAAATAACTCTAAAAAAATTTTTGGAACATCTTAATGAGAACAACATCGACCTAGTTTCTCACATGTGAATTTAGAAAAGGAGAAAGTGACATTTTTAGATCTAGAAATCTCTAAAGGTGATGGGAAGCTAATTACCAAATCCCATATCAAGAAAGTTGATAGCAATACTTATATCCCCTCAAACAACAATCATCTTCAACAATGGCTGAAAAATATTACAGGAGGCCAATTCAAAAGAATAAGGAGAAATTGCTCCAAAGTTGAATATTAAGCAAGCTGAGGACCTAAGAGAATGTTTTATCGGAACTGAAAAAGAACCTGGAAATTGAAATAAGAATGCTGCTGCTAAAAAGTTCATTAAAAAGTCTGGAAAACAAAGGATAAATATAGAAAATAGATCTGCAGATGGAGGGGAGAAAATTAAAGCTGGTAATATCACTGTTGAGAAGGTTTATCACCAATTTCAGCAGTGATCATTGAGCACTGGAAAAAGTGCTAAAGAAACAATTTCCTTTGCTAGTTAAAGATCCACTATTAAAAGACATCTTACCTCAAAGGCCCAAAATGATTTATAGAAAAGCGTTAAGGAACATCCTAGCCCCTAGTGCTTTAGCCCCAGTAGACCTTAAACAACCCACCTGGTAGAAGGAGGAAAAACCAGGTTTCTATTACTGTACAAAGTGTGCAACATGCAGAACCTCAGGCAGACACACCACAAACCCATCACAGATTTGAAATCTAATCACACAGAGAAGACTTTTTAAAAAAAATTAAAAAGTGGCTTTTGAGACTAAAGGAGTTGTATATCTCCTTGAATGCCGGTGCAGCCTACAATATGACTCCTCAAAACCAGAATAGGGGAACATATACAGAATATAAAAAAGGGGGTCACCAATCATAGTGTGCCACCACATTTTCTACAAAAACACAGTAAAGACCCCATTGGACTCTACTTTAAGGCCATAAAGAGAGTCAAAGATTTGGAGAGGAGGGAATTTTAGGGCCCAAGTCACAATGAAGATATTGAATGGATTTTTTCACTTAAAACCCTTACACCCAATGGTTTAAATATTGAACTAGATTTGGGTCATTTTCTTTTCAAATAATAATGTTTTTTTAAATTCTGTTGTAACAATGGGCTTGATCCAGATCTATGCCCAGCTGAAATTCTGATCTGCGCATGCGCTGGGCAGATGTTGCCCGGCGTAGCTACGGCAACGCCCGATCGTTGCAGCGATGTGGTAATGCTGGAGGGTATGTCCCCTAGCATTACTACGTTGCAGTTAGTGCAGGTAGGCGGGAGTGCGTATTAACACTTGCTTACGCAAGCTGACGTTAGGGTAGCCTTCAGCCGTCGTAAGCGAGTGTTAATACGGTAAGGCAAGGGGGAGTGTCGGGGGTGTGCAGCGATGTTACGCTGAGCATTAGACAGTGTAACATCATAGGTCTGGATCAGGCCCAATATGTCTACTTATTATTTCACTTAATTATTTTATTTTGCAATTTTTTCTTCACTCATACTGGCTTTATACAAGTGACCTCTATATACAGCTGTCTGTTAGTGCCCAAAGCTCCAACTAATGGAATAAAGGATTTGAAGGAGCAGCCTCCCATCACCCCCCTGAACTCTATAAGTAACCCCTTTACAGTTCCATTCACAAACACTTGATGCTTTTGAGAAAGCCACCCTGGGGAAGCCCCCACACAGAGGGGTGAAACACATAGGTTTATTACAGAGAACTCTGACTTTTATTCTCAAGGAACCCTGTTTGTCATTGCAAGAGCCAGAGTTCCCTCACAGAGCTAAAACCAGCACGAGGCACGTTACTCAGGCAATGGCTATAAACAGAGCTACTATGGAGGAGGTGCACCTGCCATGACTATCGGGTGCCTAGGTTGCAAGTGGAGCCTGTAAACACAACTAGTTAGGAGACTGACCAGTTGCACATACACAGAGCGGATACTGAGTATATGTGAAACTCCTCAGATTCTATTTACTATTATTAGCGCGTTGAGCGCTAATGATAGCAACCAGGCTTGCTGCGCCTGGCAGGATTGCGAGAAGTATTTATGAATACTTACCCATCCGGAAAGGTCCCACAATGGTCAGAGAGCCTTTCGCTGACATTGTTTGCTATGCAGTCCCGGCACAATTGCAGTAGCTGCCTTTTCGGACTTATAAAATTTCAAGTCCCAAAAAGCAAAATCACTGCGCATGCACCGGGATTAGAGACAGCCCGGTCAGGTAAGTTTAGAAGCTTAGTTCTCTATTTTTTTGTGTTTTTTTTAATTGAATATGTGTATTATATAAAAATGTATTACAACTAGTTAATATAATTTAAAAAAAAAAGGTTTTTACTTAGATTTTAATGTTTTTTATACTTAACAGTATTCCAGGGGTCTCCCGATATGTACCCCCCTCTTCCTCACCCTAATAACAGCTATTAGGGGAAGGAAAAGGGGTGTATATGGGGAGATTGCTGGAATACTTACCCTAATGCCATCTTCTGATGGCGTTATTTAACGTGTCAGCGAGGATTGTTAAAATCCGCGTTGACACTTTGTAAATAAAGCAATCTGCTGGCCCGCATTCATTAGAGTGGGTCGGCGATCGAGAGTGGTTTCCATGGCGATGATAGCATTATAAATATGGAATTCTTCATTTTCATATGACAAAGCCCGTTTTCACATGAAAATGGGCTTTATCATATGAAAACAATCTTTGTAAATAGAGCCCATAGTGCTAAGAGTAATGCTGCTTTGTATTATGGTGGGGGAGAGGACACCGAGGACACTGATCAATCAACCATAAGGTAGCTACCGTTTGTATTTCTCCTTCCCCTATGTTCCATACAGCTGTTTAAAGTTTTGCTCAACTACAGTATACTAAATGTTCGCTGAACAGGACTCAACACATTAGGCTGCTTTGGAGGACAATACGTTACTGTGCTCCTATTTAAGTACATCTGACGGTATTAAACTGCTAGATACATGAAGGACATTTTGCGGTATTATACTGCTATGGACAGAAGCACATATATTTGACTACAGTTTAAATACTTTGAATGCCTTAAGTGGAATGAACAATTAAGCTTGTTTTTGCTATATAGCCCTCTGATAGACTGCCACATATACGTTTATTGTGGTCTGGATATTTATGGCTTATGGTTTATCTTTTTTTAACATTGTTTGTTCTGTGTCATGCACTATTAAATCATTTTTGTTTTTACATATTTATCAAGACATCAGGCAAGGCCTTGTAATCACTACAATACAAAACCATCTACTAGCACATGGAGTCATCCATTTTGTAAACCGACTTTCCATAACAGTTTTCTTATACGAACACACATAACAAATCCCATTCTCTGACATAACAATCACGACAAAACTATATTAAACTAACCTAGCAAACTCCACAAATATACAATTCCTCAGTAACCTCGTCCTCACTGCACAATTGCACCACATTCCTATTTCTCTGTTCTACCATACGCCCATTACACAGAGCAGCTGCCAAAAACTCAAACAGATCATACCACATATTACATTTACAAAGTACAATCCCAACAATGTAGAATCTTACGGCACAGATATTACAAAC
>WWET01002559.1:228600-240451 GCA_011038615.1 Limnodynastes dumerilii
GTGTGTATATATATATATATATATATATATATATATATTCTCTCCAGTTTAGGTAGTTTTCCTACTTTAATATTGTTATAATAAGACCAAATATCATTGCAATTATCCTCCTACTATCTCAGATTATAATTATCCTCATAGCCTTTGTATTATCTAAGCCCTTGCCACATGATAGCACTTGCGGTCCAGTATATCTATATTTGACTTTATGTACCCCCAGATATTTTGTAAGGGTGTGCACCCATAGTCAGTCCCTCTTTTCTTTGCCTCTCTTGTGCTGTGTTTAATGTCACAGATAGCCTGAAGGTTTTGCAAAAAAAAACTTCAAATGCAGTGATAGCTATAATGGTTATTCAGTGCTTAGCGCTATATAATAGAGAGAGAGCATTACTAAGCAAATAGAAGTAATAAGTCCCACAAACTGGAGGCTCTGCACAAATGTACTTGATAAACAGTCTGAAACAAGTACTTGATACTCTCTGTAGACCCTTTAAGGGTATGAGTTCCTTCCTCCACTGCTAGTTCCATTAGGAAAGATCAGTCCACATGGACAGGAGGCTAAGCCATATGTAACAAATGGATAACAATGTATTGACTTAAGATGGTAAGGGGGTAAATAGACTCAATCACTCACAGATAAAGTTGTGGATTCCCGTTGTCCTGGTGCTAGAGATGCATAAAAGCGCTTGCATGCTGTGGGGAGAGCAATTCCTCTGTCACCCTGGTAGAGTCTTCAGGATGCGAAGTGCTGTCTTCTCTCTGGATGGACTGCGAGGAGACTATCCGTTACAGCCTTTCTCCCGATCAGTGTGTCCAGTGGCAGATTCAAATTGGCAAAGCAGGATTCCTACCATGAAGTACCATAAGGAGAAAATAGAATGCAAAAATAGTGCAGAGGCGTACACACAAATGGAAAATGTATTGCAAAGTAGACAAATGCTCACAAAAGGTGTATGACAAAACACAGTGGGTTTGTCAATAAAAGCATGCAATGATATGCTAGATCATCTCCTGTTCTTTGAACAACAAACAGGTCTACATACATTGATGTTGACACTGGTAATGGATAAGTAATCAAATAAATCTAGATATAGCATAGACACAATTACAACACGTTTCGGACCTGGACACATCCTTTCTCAAGGCTATGTGAACATGAACTTCTATGTTAGGGATTATATAGATACCATCCCCATAGGAATCGTTTCTCATTGGTTCTACGTACAAGGTGTCCAGAGGAGGTCTTATCATGGTGTCTTAAAGTGCCAGTAAAATATTAAATATGTAAAGTTAATAAATCCAGAATGAAAATAGGATAATGTAGTCAATAAAAATTGTACAAAACAGAGAATAAAATTCACACAATTAAAGACAAGGTTCAATCACATTAAGGTCATAAATAGTCATATCACACCCCATTATCACAAGAGGTATTTATAAAAGAACCTGAACCTAGATAGAATAGTTAAAAAAAACACTTGATTTCAAAGTCTCTGTTCAGGCCGCCTGGATGCAGGGATCCTATGTTATAGATCCACTGCATTTCTTTCCTGGCCAAAATTCCTGCAGTGTCATTATTTCTTCATTTGGGTTGGACTTCAATTCCCAAAACTTTATAAATGGAAGCAGGGGAGCACTGGTGGTGGCTTATAGGTTATGGTTAGCAAAGCCCTTTTTGATGTTGTTAAGGTGCTCTGCCCACCTTGTTTTGCGTGGGCAACTGGTCCTGCCTATATATTGTTGCCCACATACACATTCAATAAAATAAATTACATTTTTTGAGTGGCAGGTTATACATTGTTTAATAAAATATTTATTCTGATTCTGGGTGGATTTAAAAGAAAGGGTTTTAGATGCTTGTGAGGTGTAGGTCAGACACGTGATGCATACCCCACATCTATGAAAACCCTTTGTTAAAACCCTTGGTCAAAGATGTTGCTAAGTTATTGGCCCTGGTGTAGATGAAGGAAGGATGTCCCGGTAAGACTTCTGTTAACATGGGATCCTGAGTTAGAATCTTCCAGTTTTTTTGGATAATGTTTTCATAAGTCTTTATAATCATTGTGATACTGAGAAATGAATGCTATTTTATAGTTGTCGTTTTGAGAGCTATGTTATTTCTGTTTAGGAAGTAGTAGCTTTTCTCTAGTCATTTTGGACATGTTATCAATGATGGCATCCATACATTTAGTGTCATACCCTTTTTCTATAAAGTATTGTTTCATCATCTAGGCCTGTTCCATAAAATCAGTTATTTTAGTGCAATTATGCCTCAAACGCTGAAATTGGCTATTATTCTTCCTACTGATGAAAGAATTAGAGTCCGTGGGTTTCATGTAATTTTTAACCCTAAGTTAATTGTCCCTCACAAAAAATTGTGAGATCCATTCTACAGATATCCTGCTGATATAAAATTTCAACAAGATATTGAAGTTATTATTAATCAGGGTGTTACAAAACATTTCCAGATCTTCCCTTTGGCCCTCCCAGATGAAAATGATCATATATATATATCTTGCCAAGACTTTAATATTAGATGTCCAAGGGTGTGTTTCCCATATTTTAAGTCTACAAAGCCTTCTGGCAACCTTGTTATCCATATTTGTTTATTCTCCCAGGTGGCCATAAAAAGGTTTGTGTAACTGGGTGCCACTTTAGCACCCATAGCGTTTCCAGTTCGCTGTATGTAAAAGATTTTTGAAGAAAAAAATAATTATTTTCAAGGAAAAGTGTAAGCCTTCCAAAATAAAGTCTTGGAGGGTAGGAGTTTCTTGAAAATCTTTCACCACCCTCTATACCATCTGAGTGTTTATTGATGGTATAGAGGGAAGTCACATCTGCAGTAACCAAGAAATAATTCTCTGTCCACAACCTATTTTCAAACAATCTAATAGCTGATAATGTGTCTTTTAGGTATTACTTAGTGGATGTAACTTTAGGTTAGAGGATGGAGTCTAGGTATTCTAATAATTTAGCCATTATAGAATTAATACCGGTGATATTTTATCAGAATTTTGTTTGTGGGATCGGATTGGAGACGTTGGTAGGTGTTTTGATCTCCCAATTGTTGTAGGGCTTCTTTTTCATACTTAGACTTATCCATAATAACCAGACCCCCTCCTTTATCTGCTGGCTTGATTATAATTGACTCATTTTGTTTTATACATTTTATTGCTAAGGACTCCTCCTTTGTCAAGTTATTATATCTATGTTTTCTATTCTGTTTTTCCTGACTTTTATAGATCACGTCTTCTGTACAATTTTTCCTAAATATTTTAAATTTGCTGGTGGGAATCCCTTTGAGCCAGTTGCTATTGTGTCTACTATTTATTTTAATGTAAGAATTCACCTTTTGAAGTTACTGCTCATCTCCAGTTGTAATTACCACCGTTTGAGCTCTTGTTTTTCCCTGGACTCCAACATCTAAGCCAGGCGGTGCTACCCTGGGTGGGTAGCACATCTTTTTGTGTGAATTTTTATTCATTTATTATATGTTGTGTTGAATTACTTTGTTATAATAAATATTCCATATTTTATTTTCCATCTGCCAATTGAATTTTTGAGGAGAGAGCCTCTGCTTTACGGTGAGAAACTGCCACCCGCACGAGGAGGAAGATTCAGTGCCCATCCCGCAGCAATTGACAGTGACCTGACCTGACCTGCCACAGGAGACAGCTGATAGGCACTCGGACTCTTCTGCCACCCGAATCCATCTCCTGTTGGCAGGGCCGGTGCTAGGTCTCTGGGAACCCTAGGTGAAGTTTGGCCTGTCTCCACTACTCCACCTACACACTCCTCCATGCCCCCTTCTGAAACCTCAGTTTCCTTACCTGACTAGATCTTATCCCATCTGACAGTCTTCTCTTCAGTCTCCTGCTCCTCGCTGCTCGTTCCACACAACATGTCGAGCGTGATGATGTCATGTCACATCCAAACCCAGGGAGCAGTGCGGCGGGGAGGAGGAAGGTCCTGAGTCCTGGAAGGTGAGTACTATTTCTTATTTTATTATTTATAGTATTTTTCTTTTCTTTTTAAGAAATAATGGGAAAGGGGAGGGGGGCGAGGGTCCAGTTTACATAGGAGAGGGGGGGGTACACCGCCATTCTATAGGCTGGCACCCTCCCCAGTGGCAAACACAGGATTTAGCAGGGAGGAAGGGTTCCAAATACCCAATGGACACACACACAGACAGACACACACATACACAAATACATACATATACACACACACACACATATATATATATATCAGGTGGTGGGTGAGACACTTGGAGTGTGGAGCAGTGCTCGAGGTTCGGTTTGCGGCGTTCGTAGCTCCTCTCCTACGCGTTTCGTCACGCTATGGACTTTATCAGGGGGCGTGCTTCATACTCTGCTGACGTGCTTATATACTGGGCGAAGAAAAACTAGGCTCATGTTTAAAAATCCTTGTGCAAAACAATATCAATTATGTCACAGTTCTCAGCTGCTAGTTATTACTGATGTGTGACTGATCGTCACCAAACAAACATATTACATTCAGAATATGCAATTTCCTACAGCAAAAATACAATGGTTCACAAACATATACAAAACGATGTTCAATATCAACAGACTACAATATTAAAAGCAGTATAAATATATAAAAATAAATTACCACTTTAATCCAGTGGAATTGAATGGATTAAATATAAAAATAACATCATAAAAAATATTGGGAATATTAATTGATCTAAAGTGCTAATATTATAAGGTGCCAATGGGTAAATCATTATTTACAAGTACATCCCATAATTATATATTTACATAAAAAATAGTAATTAATATAAAAAATTAATTGAGAACACAAATACTAGTATTATAAAAATATATTTTATAAAAAGGGGGTCATTTCAAAATGTATCATTAAGGCCAAAGGGATGCAAGGTGTTTAGTGTGATAATCCAAAAACTTTCTCTTTGGGACAGGCGTTTTAGTCTGTCACCTCCTCTTACGTCTATATGAACGTGCTCTATTGCTTTAAACTGTATACCTTCAATTTTCAAATTATGGCATTGTGTAAAGTGCTTAGGTACACTATGATTTGTAACTTTATTATTAATGTTTCTCATATGTTCTAAGGCATGAATTTTGAAAGTGCGTTTCGTCTTGGCTATATATTTAAGGCCGCATGAGCACTTTATCATATAGATGATGAACGAACTTTGGCAATTGAGACAATTTTTAATTTTAAAAGACTTATCACCATCTGAGGAGGAAAAAGTTTTTCTATCTTTATGGATATATCGACATACCTTGCAGTGACCGCATGGAAAAAATCCCAATGGCTTTGGCAGACCCCCTTTATTTTCTTTATTTTCTGAAATATTTTTTAGAAAACTTGGAGAAATTAAGGACTTCACAGTTTTAGATTTTCTAAATACTACTTCTGGATTTTTGGGTAAAATTCCAGAAAGTACGGGATCTAGTTTTAAAATGGGCCAGTGTTTAGACATAATTTGCTTAATTTTGGAACCCTTTACATTGTAATTGGTAGTAAATGGACAGACCATCTTTTTTTGATCATCCTTACTTTTATATTCTAAAAGGGATCCTCTCTCAATTCCCCTTGCTTTCGTTAGTCCATTCTGAACCAACTCTAAAGGATAATTCCTATCCTCAAACCTCCTCTTATATAACTCAGCCTGTTCTTCAAATCTGTCTATAGAGGAACAATTCCTCTTTAATCGAACAAATTGAGAAAAAGGAATGTTCTGCAGAGAAGCCTTGTAAATGGCGAACAGCGCTTATCACGCATCTGCAGATATTTGTAACTATTTCTCTGATTTTTATTTTAAAGATAGAAGTTCATGATTCGTAACTGAGTAATGGCTAGAGTGCCAGGCCATGTCTTGTTTTTTGTACAAATTCCCCTTGCCTTGTGCACCAGTCATATATATTACTTTATAAACTGATCTTGTAGCTGCCTCCATTTATTTATTTATTTATTTTTCCATTCTTTAGAAAGTTTTTAACATTTTAGAGTCAAGTTAATGCCTAACTTAGATAGGTCTGTGGTCAGGTCGAAATAATTGGGGGGACAAGTAGGTGCGAAAATGAGGCCCTTTTGTAATACTCTTATTTGGGCTTCTGTAAGCACTACATTTGATAAATTTAAATTTCCTTCATTTAGGTTACCAACCTTTTGAAAGATTTACATGCTGTTTTTCCCTTTCTACAGGTAAGCTTCTTATTCTTGATATTTGCTAAGCCAGGTACTGGGTCCAAGATTTCTGGTCCCGAACCTGGATATTCTCTAAAAAAGAATTTGATTTAGAGGTGGAAGGTACATCTGACAAGGAAACACAATTATCTATACATTATCTATACATTCTATAGTTGACAGAGGACTCTGATTCTCATTGTCCTTAGTTTGACCTGATATTAGACTGAATCTATTTGAGATTTCTAACCGTTTTGACTGTTGATGATTGGCTTGTTTTGATTTTCCCTTTTTATAAGGTTTCTTATATGGAATTTTGGTCCACCCTTCAGACTCAATAAAAGTCTTTTTAGTTGGATTTTGTGGCCATTTCCTTTATTTTCTTTATTTAATTAAACTCTCTTCCTGAGTTTATTTTTGTTTAGGCCAATCTCTCACACAGTTATTTTGATAATCTTGTTTATCACTAAATATGTGTGTATATGTGTGTGTGTGTGTGTGTGTGTGTGTGTGTGTGTGTATGTATATATATACATACACACACATTAAATAGCAGACATCAGGGTTAGTTTTAGGATGAGAGACCAAGGTTGGTGATGCATAAATGTTTTATCCTGTGTGTAAGTAGTAAAACAATTTAAATTGTGAAACTTGTGAAACTTACGAGAAAATAATGATATTTAGTCACTATTCTTTGTACTACATGTTTTGCTTCTTTGTGTATGTTTTACATTTATCCTAATAAATAAAATAAATAATGCATAATAATTGCAAAATAATGTATCACAATATCACAGGACCCGCCCCCTGGCGACGCAGGACCTGCCCATCGGCGACATGGGACCCCGTCCCCTATTCTCCCTGAAATGGTTTTCAAAAGTAGGCAACTGGATAATTGTGTTTCAATACCGTTTCCAGATTTAGGAACGTTAGGCCACTTACAGATGCATGCATGCATTAATGTATAATAAAGTATATGTAAACTATACAGTATATAAAGTATAAAAATGTTTCACATATAACTTGACCTCAGATATGAAAGTACTTTGCACAAATTTTTAAACTCTATAAAACTCTATACCCCATCCCCCTAAAACAAAGCATTCAGGCCACAGCATTGTGTATTTAATGACAAATTAGATTAAGACTCCTGCCGGAGAGACTATTTTTGGGCCATTTGTTAGACTGTTGTTGTACACAAAGTTTAGCTGTATAACAGAAGGCCAAAACATAGGTCTGCTAGCAGCAGGAGATGGGGTAGTGGTGTTGGTTGAGCATTTCAAAACATGTGAAGCTGTTTTTTTAAAGAATGAGCTTTTATACAGCATGTCTAAAATCTTTGACAAATGGAAGACACTTTATGTGGAGTACTTAACTGGATGCGTTGAGCGATGGCAGTCTGGGGTAGATGCTCCGTTTTTCCATGGCGCCCCAGCAGGTCTGAAATAATCCACCAATGGGGAAGCGGGACGTCACTTTGTAACATCACTGCTGGCCAGGATTGGCCAGCAGTGGTGGACCAGAAAGAGGACCCGGCGGTGAGCCAATCTGGACTTTCCGCATCACTAGCCCCTCCCCCAGTTGTCTCACTCTATAAGAGTGGCTGGGGCCGAAGCACAAGAGTATCAGGCATGCCTATATGTCTAGTGTGTGCAGCCAGAGGCCTCACATTAAAAACTCCCCCCATGGCAACACGTGCTGGGCCTCACTTTACAAAATGCACTCACTTTACAAACTGCCCCCCCCCATGGAAACAAGCACTGGGCCTCACATTTCCAACTCCCCCCCATACGGCAATGAGCACTGGGCCATGCATTACAGAACACCCCTCCCCCTGTGGCAACGCACAATGAGCCTCACATTACAAAACACCCCTTCCCCTGTGGCAACGAGCACTGGGCCTCAGATGTCAGTGTCAGCCTCTCTTTTGAGGCCGACACTAACCCGCAACTACTTCATGTTTAACGGGAAATTCTTCTTACAACTTACAGTCTGTGCGATGGGGTCCAATGTGGCCCCATCGTTCGCCAACATCTTCAAGTCAGCATACGAAAAAAGTTCATTTATCAGGACCCAAGGTAAATCATGAACTGCAGATGATTCCTCCGATATATTGGTGATCTGTTCGTAATATTGCAGGGTGAACAAACAGTTCTGGTAAACTTAATTAAGGAAATCAATTGTCTGCTGTCATCTATTCGATTGACATACATTATTCATACCACAGAAATCCATTACCTTGACGTCCACATCAAAATTGTAAATTGCAGAATTCACACGTCAGTATTCAGGAAGCCTACTGATAGGAATAACCTCCTCCTGGCCTCTTCACACCATCCACCAGACCTGAAGCATGGATTACCGTTCTTGCAACTTTTGCGTGTTAACAGAATAACCAATGGCTCTACAGAGTGCGAACAACACATGCAAAACATCCCTAGGGAATCTCTTCTCACCCCCAAACCCGCAGATAGTTCTTCTCAACTAGTCGTTCCATGGGTACAAACATTCAACGTCACTAGCCACGCTACCAAACAACAGGCCAAACAGATGTGGCCCATGATTACCAGTGACCCCGATCTTCACTCCATCAAAGACTATCGGCTGATGCCTAGCTACAGAAGAGGCATAAATCTTCAAGACCACCTGGTTCATGCCGACATCATTCAATACAAACCTTTTTATCACATAAAAGGTTGCTTCCCATAAGCCACCTGTATAACCTGTCGGTAAAAATTCCATATTAATCATTTTGTCACATGTACCACTACCCATATGGTGTACATGATTTTGTGCCCTTGTGGTCTCCACTATATCGGCAAGACTTCTCGCCAATTCAAAGAGCGGATGGTCCTGCACCGCTCTGCCATTAGAGCGGCCATGGGAGAAAAAAATTCAGACCAGCCTGTTGCAAGATACTTTGCTTCATTCAACCACAGCATGGAACCCTGAAATACAAAATAATAGACCACATCCCTCCCCCAGCCAGGGGTGGTAAACGTAAACTTATTTTTATCCAGAGAGAGTCCACATGGATACATCGTTTAAACACAGTGACCCTGTTTGGACTTAATGAAACACTCAATTTATTTGATTTTTGTAATTTTTCTTATTTCATCTTCCAACTCTTTTTTCAACTGAGCATGTTGTCTCACATCATAGGTCATCCTGTGCATTTTACATTTTCATACTGCAAGCTGGCTTTTAATTCTTACTTTTTTATTCTTATTTTGATTTTAGATAAGCAATACTGATGATATAATATTCAAGGCAATATTGAATATTATATCAATCGGAATTGCTTATCTAAAATCAAAATAATAAAAAATAAGAATTAAAAGCCAACTTGCAGTATGAAAAATGTAAAATGCATTAGTAAGTGAAAGGAACTTCTTTCATGTATAGTTCTAAGAAATGTTGCAACAATATTACCAAGATGTGAGTTTTTAGTGGCCCAACTGTACAATGTAGGAATTGAAGGAAAGGTCCATATAAAAAGAAACAAAATATTGTAGCATTACAACGTAGCCTCTGACACTATTATTACTTACAGATGATCGTAAGAACAGTTGCTAATTGGCTGGCTTCGGTCTTAAATAGAGCACACCTGAATACTACAAGTACACCCTGAAGAAAGACAGTGAAACGTGTGTCGGCTCAAGAGTCAGCTGCCTTATCCTTCAGTCTATAATTGTTACAGGCAGAGGGAGTCCTGTCTAATACCCGCATCATTGATCCGCAACATAGGGAAAGCAGGTACTCCTTTGGGAGCGAAGCGCCTCCGTGACGGGTTTTTTTGTTTTGTTTTGTTTTTTTATAGACGTTAGGGATAGTGATATTGTGGACATTGTGATATGCCCTGTCTATGAACCTCTGCAGTAGTGAACATGACACGTGTATCTGCCATAGTGCTTGGATGATAATTGGCAGCTGTGTTATCTTTTAACACCCCTGTGAGTGTATTTCCTTACATGTTTGTTTTAATATTTTCACTGTAGCTACAAAATGATATAATTAATAAATATAAGAAATTTTGATATTCTGGTTAAGTTGCACAGTATGTGGTCTTGTTATTTCTCATAGGTGGCTCTCTAGAGTGACCCACCAGAGATTTACCCTTTTTTCAGGAATATATAATAATTGCTCTATTTTTTAAAAGATTAGGTATGATATGGTGGGAGGATATCCAGGATGAAATAGCAGAAAAATATTCAGTTACGTGCGCCAGCATTGTTGGTAATAGATAAGAGGTGGATAGGTAGATTTATGTATCCCCTATATAGAAACAACACTTAAAAGCAAATTATTTTATTAGTTGTCTAAGGGAAAATGTATAGATAGAGAAAAGAAATGCCCCAAGACTGAGCCTTGCTGTACTCCAACAGATAATGGAAAGGTAGGGGAAGGAGATATAGAAAAGCAAACACTGAAAGAGTGATTAGAGAAGTAGGATGTGAACCAGGAAAGGGCTGTGTCCTAAATACTCGGGGTTTGTAACATTTGTATGAGAAGAGACTGCTAAACAGTGTCAAAAGCAGCAGAAAAATCCAGGAGGATAAGAAAAGAGTAGGTATTTAGCAGTGATTACATATTTGACCTCCTTAAGCAGCACAGTTTTGGTGGAGTGTCATAGGCAAAAGCCTGACTGAAAATGATCTAGAAGATTGTGCAAAGAAAGTAAGGGAGTGAGGTGAGTGTGGGCTAGTCTTTCAAGTAGTATTGAGGGGCATTGAAGCTATGAAATTAGATGATAATCTGAGGTAGAGTTGGGGTCAGAGTTTTGTATTTTCAGAATTGGAGTATTCATTGCATGCTTGAATAAAGACAGGAAGATACCAGTCATAAGGAAAAGATTGCAGATTGTAGTTAAGAGTGGAATAATCACAGAAGATCGCATCGACTGATTTGTGAGGGAACAGGATTAAGAGGACAGGTGTTTATACAGATTGCAAAGCACTATAAAAGAAGTACATACAGAATCCTATTCAGAGATGTGTCTCTTTTAAGGTACACAATAATATGCACCTACGGCACAGGCCAAACCCCTCTTTATATGTTGAATACTTTCTTCAACCCCTGGTGCTGGCCCTTTGCTCCTATATCTGAGATTCTACCCATCTTCTTTTACAACTTCAGGACATCGAGTGGAGGGATTATTTTTCTTTCCTTACACTCGATGTCCAGTCACTCTATATCAATATTCCACATACATTGGGGATTAATTGTATTCATAGAGCATTGACTCTAGATGGGAGATTAAAGGGTCCAGCACCAGGATTTTATTGTTTCTCTAGTTTCCTTTATTCTATCTCACAATTATTTTCTTTTTCAGGGTGTTTACTATCTTCAGGTGATGGGAACGGCCATGGGGACCAGATTTGCTCCAAGCTATTCCAACCTCTATGTGAGCCAGCTTGAGGATGACCTGGTCTGGGGTGGCAAGCTTGGCACGTCTCTGGTCTTTTATGGCCGTTATATTGATGATCTTTTTATTAATTGGGATGGGGACTATCAATCAGCACTTTCATTCGTTAATCACCTTAATTCCAATACATATAATCTTTCCTTTACTTTTTCATATAATAAACAGACTACTCTTGATCTGACCCTCTCTTCTGTTGGAGATAAGATTGTGTCCGCCCTGGAAAATC
The DNA here is from genome assembly GCA_011038615.1 of Limnodynastes dumerilii. NCBI lineage: Eukaryota > Metazoa > Chordata > Amphibia > Anura > Limnodynastidae > Limnodynastes > Limnodynastes dumerilii. The sequence continues at coordinate 240,432 of WWET01002559.1, forward strand.
AACATCCCCAAGGGGCAACT
>WWET01002560.1:1593-19987 GCA_011038615.1 Limnodynastes dumerilii
CCAGGGGGAGGGTGCCAAGAGGAGAGGATGGTGCAGCAAGGGGAGAGGAGGGCGCCAAGAGGAGGGCTAAATTCTTGCCCCTCACAACAAAAAAATGTTGTGACACCCCTAATGGTGACAAATGCTAAATTGATGTACTAATAGATTTGTGTATGCCAAACTTGGGAAAGTTTATAGTTGGGGAAATTCTATAACATAGATAATGATCCAGATCTGAGCGCAACTGGTAGTGTATTTTACTTGTCGTACTTGCGTGCTTTAATGGATGGTTTGATATGTTCCTGATTGGAAGTAAAAAAAAACGCTTGTGGCGTACGGCACAAAGCAGCCAGCTCTCTGCTGCTCTGTCTCCAGATGTGCTCTGCAAGTGCAGGCTTGTATAATGTGTTTAAAAGGGTTAAAAACTGCTAAAAACAGGATGGATCTGCATTTGTAGCGTTTATACTCTAAAGCAATGGGAAAATGAATTAGCATGAAAATATAAAACATTATTTTTTTACTATACTGTACAAAAAACTAGCAGCGATTTCAAATCTGATTTATTTATTTTGGTGGACATGATCAATGTGATAGTTAATAAATAAGTGCCCCCTTGACTTAGACATGCCAATTTTCTAACGTAAAGTTACCTTTGTTACGGCTATGTTCTGACCAGGATCGAGTGCACTTTCTTTGGCATGCCCTTACTGTTCATTGACTGCATCCCTCCACACCCTCCCTTTCTCCACACGCCCCTCAGAGCGCAAGCACTGGTTGCTAGGGTTGTGCTATGATCTGAACGGAACGTCCCTCCATGCTCTTCAGACAGGAACATGCGCAGTAGAAATGTCCCACCAGGGGCCAGATTTACAAAGCTGTGGGAAAGGAATAGTGGAGATGTTGCCTATAGCAGCCAATCAGATTCCAGCCCTCACTTTCCTGTTACATACTGGAAAATGTCAGCTAGAATATCATTGGTTGCTATGGGCAACATCTCCACTTTTCCTTTCCCGCAGCTTAGTGAATCTGGCCCCAGCTGTCATGTGCTCTGATCTGGATCAAGGCAAATGGGCCTGATCCAGACCTACGCCGGTGTGTGTGGCGTATTAAAAGGCCGTTCTAAGTTTTGCTTGCATACACTCGGCAAACCATACCCTAACTTTTCTGTTCGTAACCGCGTGCGTCCGTATAGTCATTGCGTAGTTAGGACGCTTAGCACACCCATACTATATGATTTAAATGCCTCACCCCGCCGTCGGCATTTAGTAACGGATTTCGTAAGCCAGGCACCTCCAGCGTTAATACAAAGCTAATACGCCCACGGCTCATACGCTCAAAATATCTCAGCGTAAAATGTGTCCTGTACATGCGCAGTTAGTACAAAAGGCCATTTTTACGCTTACAATCGGCGGAAAACCGCACACCAGCATAGGTCTGGATCAGGCCCAATGTGTGTAAACTACCTTTTTATACAAGTTCCCAAAGAACTCAACTTTTACAGAAAAACATATTAAAAGAGGGTGTTTTTTTAGGTCTAATCTGGAGAACATACTTGGTCATTTGCCAGCGTTGTGATAGACAGTAAGTATATGCAGTATAAAGAAAGAGCAATATAGTTATTTTAAAACTTGATAATGAATGTTCTTATGGACAGTTTTTTTGGTTTGCTTTCCTTAATTAGACAATGACAGATTGATTCCTATACAAGTTTCTACAAAACAAAATATATATATATCTACTGCTAAAGCTTTTAGTTAATTTGGCTATTTTCCAAACCCATGGATATGTGTCAATTTTAATATACACCAGATTTGTGATATTTAACACAATCAACTTATTAAAACACACTGGGATTGATTCATAGTTGTGCGTATGTCAAATTTTTTATATTTTGAAGCAGACACACAAATATGAATGACCGTTGCGAGTTCCCACTGCGGTGTTACAGATTGCGAATTAGGGACAGCCGAAAGTGTTTCGAATGTGCAAAACCACAGAATTTTTTTTTAATGAATGGGTGAGTATGCGATTCAAGCTGCGGGGGGTGACTTAGGCTTAGGGTAAGGTAGTAGGGAAGCCTTTCCTTTTGGAGCACTGTGTTCGGTGCTCCGGGGATCGATTGCTATGCCTCTTTGAGGCATGAGCAATCGATTTCCCAGCCAGTTCGGAACTGGCTGGGAGCAAGCGGCCCTTTTGAAATAGGGCCGTTCGCTATGGGGACCTACACCCATGTAGGAGCCACAGCTGAATGAAAGCATTATGCTTTATTGTCTTGCAAATGAAGGGCCAGTAAGGGACTATGCAGTACAGAGTACAGTATGTGTCTGCTTATGTAATTTACACAATTGTGACACCTTTAGTTGTATTGATTTGCACCTGGGTGACCCTGGTGTAATTAATAAGGATGAAGGTACTAATTGTGGTTGAAGAGATCTACACACACAATGGTGACTGGGTGAGATTTATAGAACTAAAAAAGCTCATGGAAATGTGTATATTTTTGAATATTATGATTGTACCTATTTCACCCTTAATTTAGTTTGAGATTTAGGATATCCTTTTATTTCTCAGGCAAGCCTTTTTGACATCAGCAAGCAACTAAAGGACAGATTTAGACCTGTGTGCATTTTTCATACACACAGCAGTCTGGAAGTCTGCACCAAAGTGGTCGTCGGCTGACATTTGCAACTCTGAAAATGACCCTAAAACTCCTAGGTGGCTGTTACAACTGAGTAGACCATTCCTAGTGCATTCATTGGGTTTTCCGCAATCTTTATTCTTGTATTTCTGAAACACAATTTACAATACAACGTTTTTTACAATTAGTTGGGAAATAAGCAATAAACAAAACTTAATTTTTTTCAAGATCAGAATAGATTCATTATAATGTTTCTTTAGAACCAAAGGAATGTATGTTTCTTTTAGGTTAGCCTTTGATTTTACTTGAAGTGCTGAGGTACTTGCCAGAGAATATAATTTTTAATTAATTGGAATCACCTTGTTCATTTGGCCATTTTACACCCTTCCTGCATCTCTTATCTTTGTTTCATTTAAGGCTTTTATGTATTAGTCAAAGAATGCATGATAAAAGAATCATGTTTTAAGTAAAAGGAATACATGCATAGTTCACGTACAAATTATTTTAGAGACTGTTTAGCTTAATAATGTTAAATTAAGCAACTCTTATGTGGTTAAAAAAATGCCAGACCTCAGGAATGAATGTAGTCGTGATTACAATAACTTAGCATTTTTTTAAATAAATCTATTTATTCATTACTTTTTTTTTTTCCTCCAACTATTTTTTTGATATGGAAATGGAACAGAATATATTTCAGATACGATGTGTGACGACGTTGCAAAATCAATATTGGTTGCCTCACCTTGCGGTTAGTGTAAGATAGTTGCCTTGGGCAACAGAAATCGCTCAAAATAAGAAACAAAAATCACTCGAAAAACTGAAAATGAAATCTTTTAACTCTGTAACATATTCCGCCTGTTTTGTTTTAAATCTCAACTCACATCTTGCATTTTCTCATAATGTTTAATTTCTTTTGCATAAGTGAATTGTTCTTTTGCAAACACAAAAAACCCTAGAACAATTTTAAAGAACCATTTGAAGTTGCTAAAGTCGTACTCCCACTTCTGTTGGGAGTCTCTGCGGACTTAAACATACATGGCAAATCCTTCAGAAAGAGCCTCTCAAAAGAGATTATATTAAAAATGAAATCTAAGAATTTTTAGATCAAAAGAATAATGATTTTTTAAAATCTTTACTAAAGTATGTGATAAATTATTCTGAAGGTAGTATAAAGATGTACAAAGTTTCATTCGGGAATAGAAGAGAAAGTTGGCAGTGACTTTGAAATGAATGTAGATACAGAGCAATGATATGCCATTCTTATTAAGTTAAATGTCTCAATAAGGCCGAACATGAATTTGACTGATATAAACATAAATGAAATTGTAGAATTAATTTAAAGGGAATTAAATTAGAACATTGTTTTATATTGCAGTTTCAGCAACTGTAGTTGGAAAAATAATTTTACTGTTTTAAATAGATTTTGTTATGGGGTGGGGTGCGTTATGTCGGGCACATTTATTGGTTGGCAAGATAAAATATTCCTCTCCTATCCTTTATCTAAAGCAATGACAGAAAGGAAACAATATGGATTGGACATGAATGATTTGGCACAAGGAACACAGGCTTGTTTAGAGTGTATAAAGCAGATAACAAAACTCCACATAAATTGTACATCAAATTATAAGAGCAGTTGGCTCTGAACATCACAGATGATTCCATGACTTGTAGAAAATTGCACTTAGTGCATAATTGTCAATGACATTTATGAATATTGTCATGTTCTAACCTTATTAAGTGCAATTTCACAGCTATGTTTCTATATTCACAGCATATTTAATACTTCTAACAATAAAATGTTACTGTAAAATTGAAAATAATGTATAAAAACTATAATGTATTAAAAGGTTTAACAGCAATCACAATTATATCAACTCTGACATTCACATGGTCGTTGACTACAATCTATGTGTGCCTCTCTATCAGCCAACTATTTTATCTTTGATTATTGCAATAGAGTTACTTAACTTGACCAATCAATCAATGGGATCAGATAGGGGACAATTTCTTTTCAGCACTAATGCAGACATTCCTGCGACAAATTAGGAATGCATTGTGACCTAGCAGATATAACAGTAACCAGTAACAATACTTTTAACAACTTCTGACAGAGGGAATGGGTTGCTATCGCAAGGGATTGAGATTTTGTAGTACAATGTGCAGTATACACATGCCCTCTCTAAACATACAGATCCAAATTTCCACACTAACACCAATTTCTGTGCACTGCAGTCGGAAAAGTTGAGCTAGGCACGAAGTTCGTAAAATGGTAAAGGTTGTATTTGAAACCCCTCTGCATACGTTTTTTGAAGATCAAACTGCATGAGAATTGGAGCTCAGAATCTGGTCCATAAATACATAAACACATGAGTATGTATATACATACATATATACATACATACATACATACATACATACATACATACATACATACATAAATACATTACACACATATATGCATAAATATAATAAAAACATGTTTTCTTTAAATGAATCTTTAATGTTCCAGTTCAGTTTGTTTGTAAAGTCAAATCATCCAATAGTTTCTGATAAATGACATAAAAAAGAGTCACTCCATACTTTAAGTGTAACTTAGTGAAAGCACCCATAAAATGGATGTCAACTTCTAGTTGATGAACATTACCATGTTTTTGTACGGTACACTCTGAAGGGTGAGGATGAGACAGGTACAGCATTTTGGCAGGGAATATTGTGTACATAACCATTCATTATAGATGACTCAGTATTGTCATTTTGTTATTCCACTAAAATGTCAAAGCAGTGCACTAAATTGATTCTGTGCGCTAAGGAAAACATGATGCAATAACACTCTGTTTTCCAGTTTTGTAGAGTAGTAGCTGACTTTGTGGTTAGAAAAAAAAAAATACCTGGACAACTTTGGTGGTTTTTTGTTATTTGTGCTAGATACTGTGTAATATTTTTGTATATTTTCAAGGCATTTTATATTTCTTCAATATATGTGAAAATGTGATATCATGGTATCCAAATCCATAGATAGTCAATGGAGATTAGAAATTAGAAACGTATAAAAATATACACAAATTAGATATCAGTATAAATGTGTTAATTATTCCACCATTTTTGAAGGACAACTCTTATGTCAATTATCAAAAAACATTGGGCACCCCAGTTTCCTATATAAAAAGGAAGTGTTGTCTTAATAAAATTGGTCATTTTTTTTTAAATAATTGATCATATAGAATATTTTAAATCCTCACATTTTTTTTTGTAAGTGGCAAAAAAACTGCTCTGCTCCAAAAACAAGAGACAGCTGTGGCTCTTTTGTGGATGAGCGTTATTGCACATGCACATAACTGGTATTCTTTGCAAATCAGAGTGGACAAGATGTTAGAAGGTATGACTACCATTGGCTAAGGAAGGGGTGATGGCCAACTTGGGTCATCCTCTCATTTGGTCCCTGGAGCAGCCCCACCCTGATTTGATATCTGCCCCCTGTCTGTGAAACCAGTGCAGACAGAACCAATATGCAACCTGCCCCCCTATTTAATCCTGGTTCCCTCTAATTATCTAGACTGCTTATATTCAATGCCAAAAAGATCCTGATTTAATTTACTGAATTGGAATTAACATCTATATTTGTGTTCATAGCATATATTTGTAAGCAATCCTATTAAATGACTTCATTATTTCTTTCTCTGTTTTGGGGGTTGTAGAAACAACTCCTGATGACAAAGATAGCACAGGCCTCAGAATCAAGCTGGTATATAGAATGGCAAACAACATGAATGAATTGTTCTTAATTTGTTATCAGAATGTAAAGGGGTTTTAAGCTGAAATCTCACTGATTTTATGAATGAGAAATCTGTCACATCCTATTAGGAACTCAAAGGCCTGGAGCATCAAATTCTTATGAGCCTGTTGAGACTATTATATCTATTGCAGGCTGGTGAAAGTTATTAATCATTGACAAGGAGGTTGGTTTATTTCATGCCAAGTGATATTTCCCTTGGCAATGCACCATGTTGGGGTAGTGAAAATGTCTGTTGCTTAACATGTAACAGCAGGCTGCCAGAAACAGTAACAAGAATACAGCATGTATAGCTTTTTATTTGTAATTATCTAGGTACATCCCTGGTAGAAATATGAATTTCTATCCTAGAGATATAGTAAATTGTACATATTTAATATATCACATTTACTATAATCTAATAATCTAATTACATGTGTCCTCCCTTGACTAGTTGATGCAATAATTGGAATAATTAACTAACTCAAGCAGAATATGCAGCAACCAAGGACAGTCAGATATGATTCTAGCTAGCACTGGTTAAGGATAATTGCTGACAGCTGCTGGGGGTTAATTTACTGTTAAACAGCTCATTGGAAGTTCTTGTTTCCATATATTAAAGCTGTGTTATCTCCTTCCCCATATACTCCCTTTTATGGATATACGGTAAACAAACATTGTTTTTGATTTGTATTCATAGTGAATAGTATTATTCCCATAGGTAAGTGTAAAAAAATGTAAGGATAGTGGATAAAACATTTGAAGGTAATACTGTAAGACTTTAAGGCTTCCAACCTCATCCCCTAATTCCCTACTTTGACAGCTATATGCATCTTCCAATTGTTCCTATCAGAAAGAAATGCTCTTTTTTGTGATGAGGTATCTGTTATAGCTTGTAACACTTGTTAGACAGAGGGAGAGAGAGAAAGCGAGAGAGAGGGACAGATTTACTAAGCTGCAGATTTGGAAAAGTGGAGATGTTGCCCATAGCAACCAATCAGATTCTAGCTCTCACTTTCCTATTACATACCGTAGAATGTCAGCTAGAATTTGATTGGTTGCTGTGGGCAACATCTCCGCTTTCCCAAACCCCGCAGCTTAGTAAATCTGGCCGAGAGAGAGAGAGAGAGAGAGAGAGAGAGAGATACACACAGTCAAAATATACAAAATAGAACTACAACAAAAATGATCAAAGAAAGCACAATTTAAAGATTTTAAGTGTAATAAATTATTTCAGTTTAATTAACAAGTTTACTTCAAAAACTTTCATCAGTGACAACGAAGATAACAACATTTATAACTTACCCTGAAGTGCTCTCATAGCTTTACTTGAAATCTTTCCAAGGCATCTTGTGACATCAAGAAACCTTATCACATACCGATGTCAACACAGACAACCCATAAACTCACAATTAACAATCTTTAAGCACTGCTCTCTTTGTAGGTATAGTTTTGTGTTAAGCTTGTTTTACAAACTATAACAAGTACATCAATATAAAAAAAATATATCTAAGGGCACAGCCAATGGCCCCAGTGGCTGCATATTGCCCTTGGTTTACTTAGCCCTCACCTCTAAGCCATCAATCCATTAATCAATAAACTTTAAGGACTATGAGTAAATGATTTGCAGTGGTCTGTCTGCAGTCTTCATCCTGTACTCCTGTGTGTTGCCACTGTAACCACCACAAAGTACCTCTCACACGACTAGAGTTATGACTCCTAATATTCTTGGTCTATATTAACTTTTCCTACACGTGAACATACAATGGTGGTAAGGAAGTCTGGATCAGTGTGCCTACACAGTACATTGTACTACAGCTCATAAGCTTTAAGAAGTGTATTTCTAGTTAAGTCTGGATAGGACAGAATGTGTTCCAGTCATGTAGCACAGATGTGTACACAGGTGCAAAATGCAAAAACACCAACAATTCTATCCACAAAAATGAGGGAAAAAATTGAACTGATCCATCTCAATCACCGAACTGGCTTGTTTTACAGCTCCGGTACCATTACACTCTTACAACAGCACATGGATTTTACAGCTGTTGCTTATTTGTTCATATCATGACTTTCTCCTGGTATTCAGGATGCTTCTTTATCACTGAAGCCCTGCTGTCACATGCAGTATCAGTAAACAACTGCAAAAGGATAGAGGAGTGCTAACATAGCCTGGTGTTCTGTGCCTTTTCTGTTATAAATATGAAGGCAATACCTGCCTAGGCAATGCTATAGTTACCTTTCAGAATGTAAAGATGAAACAAACTGAAAGGAATGGGTCGCTCAGGGAAATTGTGTATGCTTTTGTATATCTTTGGGATCACTATCTTACACTATAGCTTTTGGAATTCTGGGCAGCATGGTGGCTTAGTGATTAGCACGTGTGCCTCATTGCACTGGGTCTGATACAAAATGTAACTAGTCAAAATGTCGACAGTTGAGTATTATGTTAGCGTTTGTCAGTAAAATTTAAATAATGCAGGCGGTTTATAAAAAACTTCTGAAATATTATATATATATGAAATTAAGAGAGGAAGGTTACTCCTGGGCTAAAGCATGTTGATTGCAGGGGAGTCATATTTTATCTGTTGCAAACAGTATTAGAGTTGAGAGGTGATGTTTCCCGGCCCAAGTTTAAATAACAGTGTAAAATTAGAGCTGGTCAGTATCTGTGTGCAGTAAGGAATTCAAATATATCCCTGCATGCAAAGAATACAATTAACTTGACTCCCCTTGAGATCAGCATGGTTTTGCCCAGGAGTAACTTTCATCTCTTAATTTCAAGCTCCTTCTTAAGTCTGGATCCAGCCCTTTCTTTGTAGTTTTGCTGACTAAATTAATTGTGTGTGTGTGTGTGTCAGGGAACTTAGATTGTAGATCCTATGGGGCAGGGACTGATGTGAATGTGAAATATTCTCTGTAAAGCGCTACAGAAAATTTGTGGTGCTATATAAATAAGCGTAAAAAACATTTCCATAGTGCAGGTGTATCAAATCAAGCAATCAGAAACAACTCAATCTCCTATGGGGCAGGGACTGATGTGAAAGTGAAATATTCTCTGTAAAGCACTATAGAAAATTTGTGGTGCTATATAAATAAGCGTAAAAAACATTTCCATAGTGCAGGTGTATCAAATCAAGCAATCAGAAACAACTCAATCAATCATATTCTAGTTTTGATTTATCTGGGAACTTTTAAAAAATTATAAGTAGAATCCTATTGGTTGATAGGAGCAACACCTTATCAGAATGTAAACTTTTATAGCTTATATGGCTATGCTTCCTTTAACACCCATTCACTTAACTGCTCTGTTTAATGCCTACACCTTTTCTTTCTTTTGAACCAATGAATAATGGGGATATTTAGACAAGACATATTTGTTGAGCTTTTTCTTCAGCTTCTAACACTAGTTAAAAATTAGAATTGCAATTCCTACCTTTCCCTCGTGAAATTCGCATCATGTACTAGATTACTTAGCTCCAAAAAATATATATGAATAAAAAATGAATATCTAAATGATTATTTTTGTAAATATTCTACATATAGTGTTTTAAAGCTCTCTACTTTTTGCAAGGAGCAAATTCAGTTCCATTACCAGTCATCATTAGTCAGTGTCTGTTAAAGAATATTATAAAATATGAATGACTAAATTTTGTTCTGCAAATATTTCTTCTAGCCTTTATTGATATGAGAGTTCCTTAGGATTCTCTCAGCTATTTTGATCTTGTCACCCTTAGTGGGTTTTCCTTGTAGTTTCTGGAAATTTACAAGCATGGTAATTTCCTTGAAATGTAAAGAAGTCCACAGTAAAAAAAAAACCTAAGAAAGAATGTAAATTAGATGATGCATTTCTAATGACAGTCAACATTGCTCCTAGTTTTTCATGAAGTTTTGGAAGATGATAAAGGTTTGAGGTTTGTTAGAAAACCCCATACTGCAGATATATATATATATCCATGTTACTCATGCTCTCATATTTTTAGAAAATTTACAAAAAAAACTATAATGCAGAATTTAAGAATAACAATTAATCTTACAAATGAATTAAGAGCAAGAAGAATTCTGATCTAATTCTCAGGCTTTTGTTTTTATTGAGGGTATTATGTTCTAAAATATATTCTGCATGTTTTCTTTTGCATTTTCTTCTAAATTATGGATATGATGTTGTGGATATGATCAATTACCATTTGGGCTTTGTTCGGTGCAGTGTGAATAAATGAAGCCTATAAATATAGTACTTAATGATCAGTATATCCTATTTTAAATGGAGTGTTTGAAACTCTGCCTCTTCAAAAGCCAATGTAAAATTTAGTAGCTTATACAAATCTGCTTGAGGAAATTTGTAAACAAAAAAAGTGGTGATTACTAAGAGAACCAAGACTTACCTCATTAAGTCATACCGCTTTATTTATTAAACTGCAGAAAAGGAAAAATTGAGATGTTGCCCACAGCAGCCTATCAGATTCTAGGTGACATTCTCTAGTATGTAATAGGAAAATGAGAGCTTGAATCTGATTGGTTGCTATGGACAATATCTTAATTTATCCTTTTCCACAGTTTAGTAAATCTAGCCCATAATCTCTTGAGTATTTATTTCAAACATAGGTTACTAGGGCACTTCAGGTGTAGTGTAACTATAACAGCATATGCATAGTTGATGACTGCCAAATCATGATGAGAGTTTCCCAACACCCACAGGGTCAAAGGTCAACTATGTCTGATGTACAAATTGGGGCATTGATAGTTTTGTGAGTATTTTTCTGTAGTAGTTTATTTTTACAAAAAAATGTTGTAAATTATATAAATATTGTTATATTACATAGAAACATAAAAACATAGAAAGTGACGGCAGATAAGAGCATCCAGTCTGCCCAGTTGTTTATTTAAAACTATACTGACCCTAGACCCTATTTACCCTCAATTTAGTTTGAGATTTAGGATATCCTTATATTTATCCCAAGCATGTTTAAACTTTTCTATTGTGTTAGCCCCAACCACCTTAGATGGGAGGCTATTCCACTTACCTATCACCCTTTCAGTGAAGTAATTTTTCCACACATTTCCTTGGAATCTACCACCCTCTAGTTTATATTCATGCCCTCATGTTCTATTACACCTATTCCTTTGAAGAATGTCACCCTCCTCTAGTCGGTCACAACCCTTGATATATTTGAAAGTTTCTATCATATTCTCCCCTCTCCCACCTCTGCTCCAATCTATACATGTTTAGTTCCTCTAGTCTTTCTTGGTATGTTTGTGACACAGGCCATGGACCATTTTAGTTGCCCTTCTTTGCACAGTCTCTAATGTACTTATGTCTTTCTGGAGATATGGCCTCCAGAACTGATCACAGTATTTTAGGTGAGGTCGTACTAATGATCTATAAAGGGGCATCACTACTTCTCTCTTTCTGCTACTAATTCCTCTCCCTATGCAACCATGCATCTGACCTGCCTTTCTCATTGCTTTATTACATTGCTTGGCTACCTTTAAGTCACATGAAATAATGACTCTTAATATAGTGCCACTAATGATATATTGAGCTTTTGGGGTTTTGTGCCCTAATTGCATGATTTTGCATTTTTTGGCATTAAACTGCAGTTTGCTACACTCTTGACCATTCCTTCAGTCTACCTAGTTCATCCCTCACTTTATGTGCCCCTCATGGTGTATCTATCCTGTTACATATCTTTGTGTCATCTGCAAAAAGGCATATTTTCCCCTCGATACCACAGGCAATATCACCTATAAAGATGTTAAATAGCACTGGTCCAAGTACAGAACCCTGGTTTACTCCACTGGTTATCTTACCATCCCCAGATGGGATTCCATTTACTACAAACCTCTGTTGTCTATCCTGTAATCAAGATCGTATCCATGCAAATATCTTTAAATCCAATCCCAAAATTTCCAGTTTATTGAACAGTCTGTGATGTGGCAGTGTCAAAAGCCTTACTAAAATCTAGATAAGCTATGTCTACCGTTCCCCCTTTATCTAATATTTTACTGTCCCAGTCCAAAAATTCCATAAGATTTGTTTGACATGATCTTCCCCCAGTGAATCCATGCTGCATGGGATCCTGTAATTTACTGGATTTAGGATAATGTACAATTTGTTCCTTTAACAGTGTTTCCATCAATTTCCCTGCTACTGATGTTAGACTCAGTGGTCGATAGTTGACACTTACTTACTTACCTACTTCCACTTTTATGCAGAGGGACGACATTTGCTATTTTCCAGTCCTCCAGTTTTTCCTCAGTTTGGGTCTTTGCTGCTCTGATAACCTTTTTAACCTCCTTCTTCTTTGCAAAATACTCCCCCATGTCATCATTATTTTGAGTTTCCTTATAATTCCATCTTTTTTGCTTTCACTGTAGTTGATACCTCTTTTGTAAACCACATTGATTTCTTTTTCTGGGGTTTTTCCTAACTTTTCTTATACAAAGGTTTGCTGCTGTTAATAATGCATTTTTTTTTAAACTTCCCCACTGCTCCTGTACCCTTGTCATGTGCCTCCACTCTGCCAAAGAATCAGTTACATATTTCCCCATTTCCACAAAATTTGCCTTCCTAAAGTCTAGCACCCTTGTATTTGTGTGGCACGTGTGTCTCTCAGTCATTATACTAAACCATACTGCTTGATGGTCACTGGATTCTAGGTTCTCACCCACACTTACTTCTGAGATTCTGACACCATCAGTAAGTAACAAATCTAAGATGACCTCTTTGCAACTGGGCTCTCTCACTAGTTGCTTAAGGAACACTCTCTGTAATGCTTTTTAAATGCCCCCACTTCTAGTGGAACTTGCTGAAGACTCACCCAAGTTTACATCAGGTATATTAAAATGTCCTATGATTATTACCTCCTCTTTTAATACCATGTTAGCAATGTCTTGCAATAGAACATTGTCTATTTCCTCCTCTTGCCCTGGTGGCCTAAATATCTCCTCAGTAAGAAGAATAATCCCCTAAATTTCTATGGTTACCCAAAGTGTCTGAGTTTTTTCTTCAATACTCCCTATTAAAGTTAAATTCAACCCTTCCTTAACATAAATGAATATGCCTCCTTCAATTTTTCCTACTCTATTCTTCTAAATAAATTATAACCCGGTATAGCTAGGTCCCAGTCATGATTTTCATTGCACCATTGATTCCCACAATATTATCCCTTGCCATTATTGCAATTAGTTTTTATTTCCTATGATCCTAGCATTTGCATACATTGCTCTGAGAGGTTGCATTATGAATCTCCTATTCTTCAGTTTATTATTATAGCTAGATATACTTGTATTGTTTTTTATATTTTCTTTTCCATTAGTTGCTGAGGTTATATTATCTATCATTATTTACTGGACACACAGCACTTCTTGGTTGGGGGAACAGCTATTTTTATTATTTGTTAGTTTAAATGGTTTCTAATAAAGCATTCAAACTGCTCACTTAGAATATCTGTTCCCACAGAAGATGGGTGCAAGCCATCCTTTTTTCCTGTTTTGCCAGATGGCATGGCTATGTTTTATGAGCCCAAATCCTTCTCCTGACACCACTTCCTAAGCCACAGATTGAAATCATTAATATATATCATATATATATATTTCTACCTTCTTCAAATCTGTGTACTGGCAGCATTTCAGAAAAAGTAACAGCATTTGCCACCTGCTTAAGAGCTTTCTAAATTCATCTTTAACAGCCACAACTCCAGCAATGTCAAGTCATTTGTCCCAAAGTAGATAATGACATCAACCTTCCTTTCCTTGATCACTGTCTTTACAATATTTAAAATGTGCTCTTTATCCAATGGAGCTATAGCTCCAGGCAAGCACTTCACCTGATTTCTAAGTTCAGAACCTCTTTCTAGCTGGATATCCCTAATAATAAAATCCACCTCAAGAAGAGCAGTCCTTCTCAGGGATTTCCTTTTTTCGCCATCAGGTGTCTTTAACACCTTGTGCTCTATATTACCTGTTGTAATACACTCCAGCCCTCCAAGTGCTGCATATGAGTTTGGCAAGGGCACAGCCTCTGCAATGTATCCTTTTGCAACTGGAACCTTCTTACCAGCATTCTTCACCACAGTCTACCCAGTAGGCTTCCTTGGAACTCTCTGAGGCAATAGTGGCATCAGAGATACAGACATCCTGCAAATCTCACCATACATTTTACATCTCATCCCGCAAAAAAAGACATCTTCTTGACAGATTGGACAACACCTGAGTTTCCAAATAGTTTCACACAAAACAAATGCATCACAACCGCTGCAATGCACAAGACCAAACATACTAGAAGGTTTATTCAAATCAAAATCAGCAAACTTCACTAGATGAAAAATGAACACAAATCATTTAAAATAGACCAAAATCCAGTTCAAACTCCAGTTACAACTCCAATATGTTTTCAAAATCAATGCTTCTAAATCCAGACTATGAAAACCAGGCAGATTATACCTTTGCAGGTTTCAACTATACCCCCTTTAAATAACATACAATTAACTAATCAATTACCACAGCGCAAGCAATTAGCACAGCTGACTAATTATCTAACAAGAGTGATAAAAACTTTGACTCTTGTTGAAACTTAAAAAAAATATGGTTTAAGTTTTGTTCCAGTATTGAAACACCGAGGCACTGTTAATTTGAATCATTTTAATTATCTTCATATTTTGGCTATAAACTTGGCATCTCCAACTTATTTCATAAAATTATAATAAAAATGCAATATACCCTTAAATAATTTTACTTGCGCTACGTGACAACCAGTTATAAGCTTTTAGATAGATCTGGAAGTCTTTCTAAAATAATATTTTTCTACTCAACTACAATGTACAGGAGACTTTCAAATTTCTTACAGTGATACTGGACTCCTGGGAGAGTAGGTTATTCTCTAGTGCAAATCTGGATGACCCGACTCAATGCTGACAAGCATACTTAAAATAATAAAAATGATCTCTCTAACAATAAAATTATTTAAACTACTGTATTGACCTTTGTTATTAAAGTACCTGTTGCAATGTATTTATGATGTATTAAGTTTATTAAATTCAGTCTATGGGGGAATAATGATTTTTTATCATATTTTGTACAACTTTTTCAGTGGTCATCAATGAACACACTATAATTATGCATCTAATTTTTAGGAATAAATTAAATGTTATTTTTCTTCTTAAACTAAACTGGATTGAATCTTAATATCTTAATAGATATATTTACAGTACCTAGATTAACTTTTTTTAATGGCTTATGCATTAAATTATAGAAATGGTAAATTAGAGAGAAAGAAAATTGCACAATGGAATACATTGTGTTCTAGTTTAACTTTGTGGATTTGATGTACTTTAATACTTTTCCTCTAATATCACAAACTTTGCTTTATATTTTTTAAAACAAAAGTCACATAATAACGGAACCAATAGGTGGTAAATGAAGGGCATTCATTGACTGTTTGCTAAACAAATATACTATATATATTGTTTAAACTCAATGGGTGTTCATTTGTGTTAGTATGAATTGTGATATGCCTATAAATTAAAATATTGCACAAATTTATGTGCATGTGAAATAATTTTAATAATTAGGAGATTTGCACCATATCATTATCACATTAGCAAAAGATTATATTGATTCACAATTAAATTAGGGTAAAACAGAGATATGAATTATTCATACGCTTTGCCATTACTGTTCTTTTTTAGATTATACATATGATTTAACTAAATAAATTTGAGATGAGAGAAACTAAAGTGAAATTGTACAACCACAGATTTTCTCAGGGAAAAATAAGGTGTTACAATATTTCAAAAATGTGTCACCAAAATATTAGCATAGTTTTCAGAACTTAGCCCATGTCTACAAGTATATTTTGTGACACATTATCTAAAGATATGTATTAAAAATAATGCTCATTGCTCAGTACACCAGGGTAGTTGAGAACAAGAGCCCCGAGGGATCATTTGTTATTATTATTATTTTTTTGGTTTACTTAAAATGTGAAAACAGTCAAGTTATAAATAAATTTACATTTCTAAAAAGGACAATAGAATAAATAACAGAGGTGTCTCTACCTCTACCACTCTATGCATGTCTAAACAAAAATCTGTTTTCAGGGATCCCTAAGTATGCACGTTTCCCAAGGTCTCCTCTCAGAAACGCACAATAAATAATTACTACTGCATAAAATTAGTCATTTATTAAGAAAAATGCTTGTGTTTGTGGTGGAGACCAAGAAAATATGTATTTAGAACCAAGTTTGGTCTACACTGCTACAGGTCATACTGCACCAGTTGGTGGAGCTCTAAATTATGTGTACCTGGAACCCTGTTTTTAAGAATGCAGATCATTTGTTTCATTCTATGTATGTACCAAATTATCTTTATTAAAAAAAATGTGTTATTAATTCAGGACTCAAACTATTAGCAGGTTAAATCAGTTTTATCTGAAGCCTCAGTTATGGTAACATTGCTCAGTGTCTTGGGACTCAGTGGGGATCATACAAAGTTTGAATCCAGACTCAGCACTTATGCTTGATTTACGTTCCATGCGAGCAGAAAACTAATGCAAAGTATCAGTGCGCATACACAGCCAATTAACTTCCATCATGCATCTGGATCTTCAAGATCCAGTCTTCCTTGCTGAAAGTCTGTCAAATAGTGGGACGGAACAAGGCAGAGTGTGTGCCATGTATATGCATGGTTGTAGGTGGGAGGTATGTTATTTGCACAGTAAGGACTCGGTTAAGAGCTTATGTATGTAAATTCTAAGGCAGGGCCTCTCCACTCACACACATAACTTATTATCACGGAGTAAATTGCCACAATTCCCATTGATAGTAACAGCAAAATATGTGCAAGTCAACATGTGTCAATCTGTAAACTATGATATTTTGCATTTGAAGGAAAATACTTGTAACTTGAAATAAATATTTAAATATAGGGCCAGACTCACACTTAAGAAGCACAAGCATAATAGCTCATTTACACAATCTACGTACCATTTTGGTACATAGATTAAGTGTGTGCAGTCTTTAAAGACTACACATACTTTAGCCATTAGAAAGAGGCGTGCCACGACAACCTCTGGGAAGATTTAAGAAGAGTGAGAGGGGGGAGGTATGTTAATGAGCCGAGGAGGGCGGGGTGAGGAAAAGACCATTCGAATTCTCCATATTAAGAAGAAGAATACAAACGGGAACTTAGGGAAGCCCCAGGGCACTCCTAAGTGCCCTAGGTTCTTAAAAAAAGTGGGGAGGTGATGGGGGTGGAAGCTTTAAGATAGGTGCGGATACATGGTTATCCGCACCTTCTTAAAGCCTTCTTATGTGTGAATCAGGCCCATAGTAAGCGGCTTTTCAGACTTAAAAATAAATAAATAATTTAAATTAATACATAAATAATTTAAAAAATAAATAAAAATAATCACAATACTGTACTGTATGATCGAAAATGTGTTACGTTAATGTGTAGTGATGTGCTTTTAATACCAAGAGGGCCATTAATGCTTTAAAATGACCTACCTTTAACACTTACACGAGCCCTTGAGCTGGTATCAAATTTTAGGTGGAAGTGCATCTAATCCGGTCTGCTCCAGTTCACGCTGCAGCGTTAAGCTCTCCACTTTTTTTTTTTCTTGTAGTATTTAAAAATACCACAAAGCATCCAAAAGTGAACGCAGACAAATGGACGGCCCAGGGCCCATCGTTCCGTTCTTGCTTCCATTCTGCTCAGGTGCAGAGTGAATTGATGGAAGCAGAGCTCTGGATCATGTCTTATGGTGTAACCGGTATTGCCATAATGGTCCTGATTCACAGCTAAGAAGCTGCGTCTTTTTAGTATTTTTTATTTTTTTATGATTGTTTGTTTTACTACACAATCTATGTTGTCTTTAAAGACAGAGTTTCATTAAGCTCGCACGTAGTTAGATAAGTAAGAAGGGTTGTGCCAGTAATGGTTAGAGTCGAGAGGGTGGGGGGGACACATTTAAATGAGGCTTTTATGGTGCGGTTTACACAGTCTGTGCAT
>WWET01002560.1:42163-59626 GCA_011038615.1 Limnodynastes dumerilii
ATTTATATAGAGCCACAAATTGCCTGCAGTGCTTTACAGAGAACAATAGCCATTCAGCAGCCGATTAACATACAATGAATTAACAATCAACAACCCATGCAGACGAGGAAAACATAAAAACTCCACACAGATAAGGCCTAGCCTGGGAATTAAATATTTGACCTCACAGCTGTGAGACACAAGTGATACTCACAGAGCCAATGTACTGGTAGTAAATATTAGTTGGAGGAATATTTCCTTGCAGGCACTCACTAGGATGTTTCTTCATGACTGTTCTCTTAGTGAACGGGTGGTGTCTAGGGTGCCCAAGTGATTAAAGCAGGCAACAAGCTAAGATGATTAATGCAAGCCAGGTGTTGGATAAGCCAACTTTCACTCACAAATAATGGATGTACCAGCCGCAGTGTGCCAATATCTTTACACCCTGGTGGTCCAGCAGTACATACCTGTTCCCAGGACTTCTGCCACCTTCTCCCCTTGCTACACTGCTCTCTCCTTCCACTATTCTTGCAGCGATGCTCCACCCATTCTTGTGGTCCCCAGTGTTCTTTTCATCTTCCACTTCTGTCCACGGCCAAGACATCTCCAAGGCCTGTGACTGGGTAAGCCCAGATTGACTTGCAAGGCCATCAGCATCCCCCTGGGACCATCCCATGGAGTCTGGGATAACCACAGCACCACAATCACCACTGAATCCACTGACACCCAGAACAACTATATCCCTGTCTGGCTGCCGTGGACCCGTGCTGCCACCAAATGTCTCCACATGGTCATGGAAGTCTGTTTTGAAAGCTAAATGATCTGGCAGTGATCTTCGTACATGTGCAGCTTCTGCTTTCAGGTTAATTTGTTAATCTTTTTTTTCCAATGATGTTGTGACAGGACAGAATCAATCATGGCTGCCATGGAGGAGGGGGCAGCGTTTTGAACCAAATCTTAGCAGATCACCAACCTAAGATGCTGAGATCTGTGACATTCTATAATAACTTATAAGTTCAGCGCTGCTATGTGTAGAGCAAGTGTTGATCTTCTCATGTAACTTCAGGTAAGTTTTATAAATATGTGCATATTGAAAGGCAGATAAACTGCTAAAATATGAAGCAATCAGCTGTTTGCTTTGTATTTTGTCATTTTCTCTATTTTTTAAAATAGACCCTGTAATATCAGAAGTATCTTCGACAAGTGTTGAAAGTCAAGAGCTAAGGACCATAGATGACACCTACTTTGGGCCTGATCCAAACTTAGGGTTGTATTGCATACATAAATGTACAGGAGTCACGCACTATTAGGTATAATGCACTCCCCCTGGCACCCCCATCATGCTTACATAACTTAGCAGACTTACGTGTTCAGAACCCTACCTTAACTTTTCCTTGCGTATCTTTGTTTATACTTAATACCTTGTTGTATGTAAGTGCCTAACCCAGCCTATACTGTACAATTTGGCTCCCTCCTCCCACAATGCGTATAATCGGCTTGTGTAGGGATGACACTTCCTATCATATGGAGTCACGTACAAGTTATGTATGATCAGCGTTATGATGCATGAAATCTGCCACGCACATGTGCAGTGCGTTCCCACAGCCAGATTAATGCATACAGTATGCGTGTCATTATTAAGTCTGGATCAGGCCCTTTGCTTGTTACTGAGCTGCATGATATGCTATAAATGCAGGACAAACTCTAGACCAAAACCCAGTTCCAAGTATATGTCAATAGCTTTAAAATTCTATTAAAGCACTTTAAACAGTAATCCTAATTACATTTTCTGTCCAATCAGATGATATTCCTGTTATAGAAATAAGGCAGATGTGATAAACTGTGATGGTTAATTTGTTAGAAATAATAAATATAAGACATATTTATTTAGCCTAATATTTCATGCTGATAAAAACATCACATATTCCTTATATTCCCTGCTGGGAAAGTATATTTATATATAAAAATGTGTCATTGACTTTTTAGATGGGTTAATTGGTACAGATAACACTTTTCCAAGTGATTAATCAGCCTTAGGTCCTTTGGAAGTAAACACCACAATCCTAAAGTATTATAATTTTCCAACACGCACTGCTATTATAAAGTGTGAAGAAGTGGGGCGGGGGAGGGGGGTACGTAAGTGATTTCATCAGCTTTTCTGTTAAATAATTTGTAGTTTCACTATTAAATACGATGAATATTTCTTTCCCATGTAAGTGTTATTATTTAATAAGTGACAATCGCTAGCATTTATCTTTCTATTTCTAAAGGAATCAACCAGGCTTTTTTTTTATTACAAGGACCTGTCAGATTTCACATTAGAATATATACTAACAGTGTACTAAATAACAACAGATAAGAATGTATAATGTGTAAAAATGACTATTAATAATGTTAATACAGAGTCATGTAAAACAGTTAAATTAACTAAATTTAGGTGTTTTTAAAAGCATTTAAAAGCCCCAAACAACAAAATAGAAATGTCTGGATGTAAAACATAGAGGTTAATCCATTTGCTTAGTACTGACCTAATCAAATCAACTTCAGCTCTGCAAAAACACTGGAGCTGATCCAAAGTTGGAGTTAATTTCATGCCGGGAATATACATTGCTTTTATACCTAGAAAAGAATTGCTGATTATATGTTTGTTTAATCTGTCATTTAAAATTTATGTTAGAAGTTATAAAATACCACAAATTTACTATAATACCGTATCCATAGTTTAACTATCTGCACCCTCCCCACACCCCCGTAGTTCAACTTGGTTTAGCCACGATGCACACTTCTACCTCTTTTTGCTGTTACTCTTAAACTGGATCAGCCGCAAGAATCTTATGTTTATTCTAAAGTTTAGAATAGTGTCCTAAAGAGATGGGAAGTAGGTCTAAGAACTAGCAATAGTAAAGTGACATTACTAGCATCCACCTGTTTATAGATCCACCAGGTCATATAGCATATTTTTGCAGTACAAGTCTGCCAAGCTGTTATCCACTCTGTCTGCTTTGTTCTTAGAAAAACATGAAAACCTGTTTGAGTAGACTGAAACAAGGGGCCGGATCCAGAACTACGGCCATTGGGTACGAGCGCCCGTAAGATGGTGATTGGTAGCTACTGCGCATGCGTAATAACTATGGGCCTGATCCAGAACTACGCTTATCCGCGATTTTACGCGTAACGGAGACGTAAATTCGCAGTTTAGAACGCAATGCGCATGCGCACCATAGAAAATACGCACATTCACGTAGCGTATTTGTGAACGTATGGGAGATTCACGTATGTGCCACGTAAATACTTACGTGTGGGCGTGCCAATTTTACACGAGTCCAAAATACGTGCGTTTTACGTGAAGTAGGCGGGGGGTGGTATTTAAAGTGTACAGTATGGGCGTGCTAAGCTGCGTACGTTCGCTAACGGACGTATGCTGTTACGTTTGGAAAAGTTAAGGTAGTTTTTTGGGTAGCGTATTTTGACATAATACGTCCGTGCAAGGGGTGTGCCGAGGGGAGTGTAGCATACGGCAAACGTAGTTCTGGATCTACCCCTATGTACGTAATCTACGTATCATAATTTCGGTATGTAGATTGTGTATATGCAGTCTTTAAGCCCACATATACGCAGTCTACATACCGAAACAATACGTAGCTTACGTACATAGTTACTACGCATGCGCAGTAGCTAGCAATCACCATCTTACGGGCGCTCGTACCCGACGGCCGTAGTTCGGGATCCAGCCCAAAATATTTATATGTATTGAAGTTTAAGCACCTTTGTTGTTTTCTATACACTGCCTACTTTCTATTTCTTCGGGGGATCTCGGAGGGAAGGAATAGATGCCTGTATGCAGGACTTGATGTGATTTATACAAAACGTTTTAATAAGCCTAACACCCTGCCTATCACTACTGCAATTCATAGTGTTTCTGGGGTGGGCGGGCCATATGCAGAGCTGTCCGATATGTTCTACTGAGCATGCGCAGTAATTCTGTAGCGTAATCTACGTTACTTGTTGCAAAGTAGTTTGTGTATACGCGGTCTTAAAGCTGCATACGGCCCATTGTCCATAGTTACCAGATTTTAGCTGACATTCTCTAGTATGTAATAGGAAAGTAAGAGTTAGAATCTAATTTGTTGCTAAATTCAACATCTCCACTTTTCCAAATCCACAGCTTATCAAATCTGGCCCTAAAAAGTTCTGTAATGAGAGGTAGAGGGCCGGACTTGTGAGAGATATTTTTGCTTTTCCGGGATACCAGGGTAACTGCCCGAATTTTGGGAGTCTCCCAGATATTCTGGGACAGTAGGCAACCCTAAATATTCAGCTCAACAGTATGCAAATACTACAACTACTGTACATGAATGGCAAACAGTATCCCTACTTGATATTTACCTATAAAGTCATAGATCACATCGGCCTGGATCCAGACCATGTTAAGTGCATGAACTTAGTTACTCCTGGGCTAAACCATGTTGATTTCAGGGGCAGCCAAGTTAATCGTATTCTTTGCATGCAGGGATATATCTTTGAAATGCTTACTGCACATAGATACTGACCAGCTTTACTATCACACTGTTATTTAGACTTGGAATAGGAAACATCATCTATCAACTGTAATACTGTTTGCAACAGATGAAGTATGACTCCCCTGCACTCAACATGGCTTAGCCCAGGAGTAACTAAGTTCATGCACTTAACAAGGTCTGGAACCAGCCCATCATTAGTTTAACTACTGATATTATCAGATATAATCCTAGGTTGTGCTTTCACCTTGTGCACTCACCATGTTATATTTTCTGAGCTGCTGAAAGCATATAACAAAAGAAAATGTTTTCAAAATAGTTCTATAAAAGTCCTATTCTGAGTAGGTCCCTTCAAGGGACCTAAGTGAAAATGTAAATGAGCTGGATTTTTTACATCACTGGTAATAAGCACTTTGAATAAAGCACCATATGAAAAGTTTTAAGCTTAATATATGAGTAACCGTGATTGGCAAAGAGATTTCATTTATTTTATCAGCTAGTAAAGTCATCAACATGGAACTCAATTTTCAGAGAACACTAGTAGAGACAGGACAAAGTTCTGTCTTTTTTTTCCACAATGTCTTTTATCCAAGATTTATTTTTTATATGCAATTCCGCACACTAAAGAGGTTATGTTGCATCCCTGATCCATGAATTTGGTAATGTATCAAAAGATGAATACTTAAGACCTCAATTTCAAGTTCACCTGTGATATACCGACAAGGTTTTGAAGAATTTCTCAGAATTGCTCGTAAGAGACCCAGGGAGCTCCTTTCTTGCAGTAAATCAGTGAAGGATGTGAGGGAAAAGACGATCAGGATTGAATGTGCAAAAATGCTAGATGTCTTGCAAGAAATTTGTGGAAATCTCCAGTACTTTATCTGTTCAGCATCTACATCAATTTTACCTTTTTTGTGGGTTATCCAATAATTACGAGTCCATTTATCCTCTCTAGTTTCCTGATCAAACACTTCTATTCACTTCCAAAAGAAATACTTACCAGAAAAGCATTGATGTTGTTTAGAGATGGAAGGTTATTTCACTGTCGTTATGCTTTGATCTCAAACCACATCATGACATTGTTACATGTAAACAAAAATGAATCTTTTCTGTCTTTCTCTTTTGTCCCCCATTTTCCCATTCTAACCTTTATTTAAATACATTTAGGCTCATGCACAATACAAAATATTACAACCAATGGGCTGGATCCAGACTTAAGTAAGTGCTTGAAATGAGTTACTCCTGGGCTAAACAATGTTGATTGCAGAAGGAGTCAAGTTAATTGTATTCTTTGCATGCAGGGATATATCTTAGAATTGCTTACTGCACACAGATACTGACCAGCTTTACTATCACACTGTTATTTAGACTTGGGATAGGAGACATCACCTCTCAACTCTAATACTGACTCCATCTGCCCCCCAATAATGACAGTGCAAAACTCCATCTGCCCCCCAATAATGACAGTGCAAAACTCCATCTGCCCCCCAATAATGACAGTGCAAAACTCCATCTGCCCCCCAATAATGACAGTGCAAAACTCCATCTGCCCCCCAATAATGACAGTGCAAAACTCCATCTGGCCCCCAATAATGACAGTGCAAAACTCCATCTGCCCCCCAATAATGACAGTGCAAAACTCCATCATGTGCCCCCATAATGACAGTACAAAACTTCATCTGATCTAGAATGCAAGTGCAACCATTAATCTGCCCCCAAAATGCCAGTGTTAAGCAGCAATATGCCCCCAATGCCAGAAAAAAAACAGTAACTCCATCTCCCTCCTCAATCTGCCATCCATCAATGCCACAGCCAATTCATTACCTTTTGTGCTGCTCCCAATGCTCGCGCTCTCCGTAAAACTTGCTTGCCTGCAGCTGCACTCCACTTGCACGTGCGTTCCGGATGCTGGAAACGGCGCGATTTTAACAGGAGGAGGAGGGTGCGATGTTAACAGACATCGCACATAAGCCAATCACGGCGCGATTTTTGTTTGTTTACATTTTTTATTGCATCGCGCGCTGTTACAAGGCATAACAGGGTGCGATGTCCGCGATGACCACATCGTGGCCACTTTGCTAAGAACATCACGTTTAATTGAATCGGGATCTTAGATTAGGAGAGATGACCTCCTAAGGTAAGTGCATACACGTAGGGGTTAATGTTAGCTAGGATGACTATTTTATTTACATATGTAACACTTTATTTAATGTTTAAAGGGTTTATTTATTTATTTATTTATTTTTTTTTTTTTTTACACAGACGCGACACGCAGTTCAGCATTGATACAATTGTATCCATGCTGTAACCAAAGAATTACAACGATCACCTTTGCTGATCCTTGTAATTCAATGACTACAGCAGGGAGACACATTGTACACATGCCGATCTAAGGATTTTTAACCATTAAAACACATGTCTGTTATACAGACATGTGTTTTAATGGTCGCGATCGGCACAAAAACATAAAATCGCATCTCTAGAGATGCGATTTTATGTCTTTTGATTTCAATGCGATTTCACCGCGATTCGGTGAAATCGCATTTAGTGAATTACAAACATTGTATGTTTGTAATTGAAAAAAGTCGGGACCGCGATTTGCGGACCCGCGATTTAAAAATTACTAAAATCACATGATTTTGAGCTTAGTGAATCGCCTTTGGCGATTTTGAAGCTCAAAATCACGTGATTTGGGCCAAATCGAGCTTAGTGAATGAGGCCCTAAGAACTAGCAATAGTAAAGTGACATTACTAGCATCCACCTGTTTATAGATCCACCAGGTCATACAGCATATTTTTGCAGTACAAGTCTGCCAAGCTGTTATCCACTCTGTGTCTGCTTTGTTCTTAGAAAAACATGATAACCTGTTTGAGTAGACTGAAACAAAGGGCCGGATCCAGAACTACGGCCGTTGGGTACGAGCGCCCGTAAGATGGTGATTGCTAGCTACTGCACATGCGTAATAACTATGGGCCTGATCCAGAACTACGCTTCTCCGCAATTTTACGCGTGGCGGAGACGTAAATTCGCAGTTTAGAACGCTATGCGCATGCGCACCATAGAAAATACGCACATTCACGTAGCGTATTTGTGAACGTATGGGAGATTCACGTATGTGCCACGTAAATACTTACGTGTGGGCGTGCCAATTTTACGTAAGTCAACAATACGTGCGATTTACGTGAAGTAGGCGGGGGTGGTATTTAAAGTGTACAGTATGGGCGTGCTAAGCTGCGTACGTTCACGTAGTCAGTACGTCCATTAGCGGACGTATGCTGTTACGTTTGGAAAAGTTAAGGTAGTTTTTGGGTAGCGTATTTTGACATAATACGTCCATGCAAGGGGTGTGCCGAGGGGAGTGTAGCGAACTTACGTGCACGAAAATACGCTCCGCGAATAAACGTACGGCAAACGTAGTTCTGGATCTACCCCTATGTACGTAATCTACGTATCATAATTTCGGTATGTAGATTGCATATATGCAGTCTTTAAGCCCACATATACGCAGTCTACGTACCGAAACGATACGTAGCTTACGTACATAGTTGCTACGCATGCGCAGTAGCTAGCAATCACCATCTTGCGGGCGCTCGTACCCGACGGCCGTAGTTCGGGATCCAGCCCAAAATATTTATATGTATTGAAGTTTAAGCACCTTTGTTGTTTTCTATACACTGCCTACTTTCTATTTCTTCGGGGGATCTCGGAGGGAAGGAATAGATGCCTGTATGCAGGACTTGATGTGATTTATACAAAACGTTTTAATAAAGCCTAACACCATGCCTATCACTACTGCAATTCATAGTGTTTCTGGGGTGGGCGGGGATTGATGGATGATAATGTAACACTAAGAGCCATATTTACTAAGGTGTGGGTTTGGAAAAGGGGAGATGTCGGGCCGTATGCAGAGCTCCGGCCGCATTGCAAATGCGGTCGGAGTTGTCCGATATGTTCTACTGCGCATGCGCAGTAATTCTGTAACGTAATCTACGTTACTTGTTGCAACGTAGATTGCGTATACGTGGTCTTAAAGCTGCATACGGCCCGTTGTCCATAGTTACCAATCAGATTTTAGCTGACATTCTCTAGTATGTAATAGGCAAGTAAGAGTTAGAATCTAATTTGTTGCTATATTCAACATCTCCACTTTTCCAAATCCACAGCTTATGAAATGTGGCCCTAAGAATTTCTGTAATGAGAGGTAGAGGGCCGGACTTGTGAGAGATATTCTTGCTTTTCCGGGATACCAGGGTAACTGCCCGAATTTTGGGAGTCTCCCGGATATTCTGGGACAGTAGGCAACCCTAAATATTCAGCTCAACAGTATGCAAATACTACAGCTACTGTACATGAATGGCAAACAGTATCTCTACTTGATATTCACCTATAAAGTCATAGATCACATCGGCCTGGATCCAGACCATGTTAAGTGCATGAACTTAGTTACTCCTGGGCTAAACCATGTTGATTTCAGGGGGAGTTAAGTTAATTGTATTCTTTGCATGCAGGGATATATCTTTGAATTGCTTACTGCACCACAGATACTGACCAGCTTTACTATCACACTGTTATTTAGACTTGGGATAGGAAACATCACCTCTCAACACTAATACTGTTTACAACAGATGAAATATGACTCCCCTGCAAGCAACATGGTTTAGCCAGGAGTAACTAATTTCAAGCACTTAACAAGGTCTGGATCCAGCCCATCATTAGTTTAACTACTGATATTGTCAGATATAATCCTAGATTGTGCTTTCACCTTGTTATATTTTCTGAGCTGCTGAAAGCATATAACAAAAGAAAATGTTTTCAAAATAGTTCTATAAAAGTCCTATTCTGAGTAGGTCCCTTCAAGGGACCTAAGTGAAAATGTAAATGAGCTGGATTTTTTACATCACTGGTAATAAGCACTTTGAATAAAGCACCATATGAAAAGTTTTAAGCTTAATATATGAGTAACCGTGATTGGCAAAGAGATTTCATTTATTTTATCAGCTAGTAAAGTCATCAACATGGAACTCAATTTTCAGAGAACACTAGTAGAGACAGGACAAAGTTCTGTCTTTTTTTTCCACAATGTCTTTTATCCAAGATTTATTTTTTATATGCAATTCCGCACACTAAAGAGGTTATGTTGCATCCCTGATCCATGAATTTGGTAATGTATCAAAAGATGAATACTTAAGACCTCAATTTCAAGTTCACCTGTGATATACCGACAAGGTTTTGAAGAATTTCTCAGAATTGCTCGTAAGAGACCCAGGGAGCTCCTTTCTTGCAGTAAATCAGTGAAGGATGTGAGGGAAAAGACGATCAGGATTGAATGTGCAAAAATGCTAGATGTCTTGCAAGAAATTTGTAGAAATCTCCAGTACTTTATCTGTTCAGCATCTACATCAATTTTACCTTTTTTGTGGGTTATCCAATAATTACGACTCCATTTATCCTCTCTAGCTTCCTGATCACTTCACTTCCAAAAGAAATACTTACCAGAAAAGCATTGATGTTGTTTAGAGATGGAAGGTTATTTCACTGTCGTTATGCTTTGATCTCAAACCACATCATGACATTGTTACATGTAAACAAAAATGAATCTTTTCTGTCTTTCTCTTTTGTCCCCCATTTTCCCATTCTAACCTTTATTTAAATACATTTAGGCTCATGCACAATACAAAATATTACAACCAATGGGCTGGATCCAGACTTAAGTAAGTGCTTGAAATGAGTTACTCCTGGGCTAAACAATGTTGATTGCAGAAGGAGTCAAGTTAATTGTATTCTTTGCATGCAGGGATATATCTTAGAATTGCTTACTGCACACAGATACTGACCAGCTTTACTATCACACTGTTATTTAGACTTGGGATAGGAGACATCACCTCTCAACTCTAATACTGTTTGCAACTAATAAAATAATAAAATATGATTCCCGTGATGGTTTAGCCCAGGAGTAACTCATTTCAAGCACTTACTTAAGTCTGGATCCAGCCCAATGTGTGAAACTGTAATAAAAACACTGGGTTGTCAATGCATGGATCCTCAAATGTCCCAGGTTAGTATCCTATACATTTTGTAAACCCCAGGGAAATTAATTGTTGACTTTCTCAGACACTTTGTGAAACCATATAGGTTTTTCTAAAAGATCGTTATGGATATCTAGCATAGGTGTGTCTATAATGGGTGCAGGGTGTTCAATGCACACAGGCCCCTCAGAACAGGGGGCACTGTGGCATTTATCCTGCACACAAGTCCACATATCAGGGTTGGCAGGGGAATGGAGGCCCATTCGGCATCTATTTCTTCCCTCCAAGTTCTCCCGGAGGGAAGAAATAGATGCCAAATGAGCCCTTCTAACCCTGCGGTGGGACTGTCCAGATTCGTGGGCTGAAAGGGGCGGGACTTAAAGCGGCCTGTAAGGCCTTGCCCCTTTTGAGGTTCGCGAATCTCGGGACAGTCCTTTCTCAGGGTAAGGTGGAGGGGGCCCATGTACAAATCCTGCACAAGGGCCCTCTAACTTCTTAAAACGCCCCTGATTTCTAGGGTTATGTGTGGAGAGAAAGGGCAGACTCCATCCATCAGACTCATCTTGGGTCTTTCAGACCATTAGCCTGAAAACAGGCCAATTAGTATGGGCACCTGTGGGAGACTACCAGAAACAATGGAGTCTGTCACCCACTCGGTGCCCCAATGCTGTGCCCACCACTGGCTGCAGAGCATTTTCACAATTCTCTTTGCTCTTTTAAATAACATGAAATGATGCAGGGGGAGGAGATAAGGTGGACTGGGAGGAGTGGAAGAAGGTTTATAAGTACGCTGTCTCATTGGTAATTTAGGTTTGACCACCCACCACTGGTATATGTTGTGATCTGGAGGTTAGTAAGCGGCAGGAAAGCAGATGCAAGCAAGCTTATGCATGGTAATGGGGAGTGGAGTTATTTTGTTTGGGAGCAGTTGTTTTTACAAGTTTATAAGTAGCAACTGGTTTTAAGGAAGGCTCTGTTCACTTGAATGGGTGGTCACAAATGCCAGTCTCAAGTGGTAGAAAGTAGCAGAAGTGAGGCTGGTTTTAAGCAAGGCACAGACTTGCCCGAGTAGAACACTTTGTATACATAAGGAACTCTTAGGATTTGAACACGTACAAGCATACTCTGTCAAGATGCTGAAATGATCTTCATGAGAGTGAATACCTGGGTAAAGAGATGGGTTTTGTGCATGCATTAAATATTTCCAGAAAATGCTGCTCTTGGATTGAAAAGGTTAAGTGCAACATGGCAAATAGCTTACAATCCAAATGATTTCAAGTGCACTATAGGTGCTTTTAGTATTACTTACCTTGCAGATTGAAGGGACCCTTTGGTTATGAAGACCAAGAAAAAAATGTTAAATAACTAGGGCCTTGATTATTTATAGCTTTGATATTCAGCTTAACATAAGTTCCCTATTCCACAAGCAGCCATGAAAGGTATAAACTTTAAAAGGGCTAGATTATTTTTTACATCAGAAGGTCATACAAATGCTACAGATTATGATTTTATATTTTTTTGTGTATGTAAAGTTTTACACAAATACAAATTAATAAAAATAAAACAAATCACAACTCTTTACATTTAATAAAAGTGACATTAGATATCTGAAAAAAGTTATGTAATGTAGTCTTGAATGTCCACAAATGGCTGCTACTCTTTCTACTAAATTCCCTAACTCCTCATTTCAACCAGGTTATCAAAATTACAACTAAAGTAAATATAAGGTAACATGCATCTAGTGAAAGAGGTCACAACTCTACTTGGCTATAATAATAAAAGTGGTCAAGTAAGCACAAGGAACCAAAATTTCCAGCCATATGTTGAATTAATGTTTGGGAATGTGGTTGTTACTGGACAGTGAAGCAATAAACTTGCCTAAAACAGAACACACTCTCATGGGTATTATCTGGGTACCCCCTTCCGGCACACTTACCAACAGACCACTATCCCTGCCCTTATAATTATAAAGATAGAACACTGATTATAGAACAATAAAGGATAATAGCATATTTAAATTTATATTTATAAAGCTATTATTTGCCCACCAAAAAATCACTGTATTTATTTAGACTTTGTATACATTTTTTAACTTGGATACATAACTTTTTAAATCACAATATTTAGTCTTCAAAATGTAATTTCATTAAATGTTGGACAGCCTACGGTGATATCGCAACAATATTAGTGGCAGAAAAATGCAACTCGCATAATCCACTGCAGAACTCTATCCAGAGCTAACACCTGCAAATAAGGTAAAACTCAATGGAAAATATGTCTGCAGCTGACATTTATAATGGAAACCACTTTGTGGCTTGGAATAATTTTTTAAGTAATTTTGCTAAAGTGAACAAATTATAGGGCTATATTATCCCTATTAAAGACAGCAGGAGTTATACACAACCATATTTTATTTCTCCCAAGTTGTTATATGCATGTTTAGAATTTATTTTATGGTTCACTTGTTCGTTTTTTGTGCATATAAAATATAAGCCTTAGAAAAAGCAAGTTTTCCGAACATCCACAAATCTTTTGTGCATTTCTTGTCACTTAATGTATTTCTAGTTGGATAATGTAATTGAGAGCATACAGAATTTGTACAATATGAAATGTTGTTGTTTGAATATTAATGAACAAATACAATAATATGTCACTAAACACTGTTAAAATAGCTACAAATAACTGAAAATAAATATAATCAGGGAATTCAGGCAACCTAGATGTTCAATAGAAATGTGGAGATGCAATTGTCTTCTTTAATATTTACTACCTTATCTTTACTCTGTGGTTTCTTCACAAGGACTGTAGACATCAATGTTTTGCTTGTGTTTCTTGTAGAATTAGCGGTACACTTTTTATTCAGCCATTACACAAATTTGTTTATTTCCTGAAGCCCCTCCTTTCACCCAAGCCATGGATATGGATCATCACTAAAGAATCATGAGTGTAAAAAAACTTAGGTAGCCACTACATATAACATGCATATCAATTAATGAAATACAGCAGGACTCAGATAAGGCTTTCTCAGCCATGATGCTCATCTCATTAGTGGGGAAGCTAGATTACAGCCCATTAGTAAATCATTAAAACTTTGTTTATTTACCTTTTAGCAGTTGCTGGTTTCCTGTAGAGAACAATGGAGCTTACATCACCTACTCAATTGACACAGTGAGTCATACACTCTGTCTCTAGAACATCCAATGGGTGACATCAGCTTCATTGTTTGATCTCTGCAGAAAGCTGGCAACTGCTAACTGGTGAGTAAACAAACGTTTAATGATTTCTGAAGCCCTTTTCAACATTCCCCAGGACGTGGGACCACCATGCATGGCTGAATTTTTCCTGATTTCGGGAAGTGTTCAACTATATGGTGCTTGTGCTTTCTGCACCTCACAACAAAAATGTTTTATAAGCATATTGGGCAAGATCTCTGATACCACTGCACTTGGAGCACTAAGTAAAGTGGTAGAGAGGATTTAATGTCAAATCCCTGCTGGATCCAGTCTTTCATGTGGGCAAAGGGAGGCCACTGATCTGAGAACCCAGCCTTAAAACTTCTTTATTGTCCTCAGTTAAAAAGGGGATGGCAAGGAAGTCTCTATAGTAAGGGGGACACTTACCATCACTGTATTGTTTATATATTTTACACACATACACACACACACACACACACACACACACACCAGAAGCACTTTCTGCTTCCCACTCTATCCCGTCTCACTCTGGCATTGGAAATGGTCCCAGGATGGAACTTCAGATTGAAAGGATCTAGATCCATCCTGGAAGGAGTTCTAGTGCATGCAGTGTTAGGAAAAGGCATATGAGAAAGTCCTCTTTTTGCTAATTTGGATCTGTTCCATAGTCTCTAAATAAATACCCTTTAAGATGTTCATATATAAACAAAAACATGAAATACTGCAGTTTAAACACCCAGTTGAAATGAGTAAAGATGATATTACAGGTCCAACCATTAAAAAAAAATTCTACAATCGAGATATACCCTTGGATTTTACACTCGATACTAAGAATGTTTGTGAATGCAAGAAAAAGAAAGAAAGTCAAACTTCTCTAGAGTATACTGTTATTGTAAGTCACTTGGTACTTTATTTCATAAAAGTAGCAGTTTTATGAAATTTACTCATGAAATATTACCAAGGATGATATAAATTGCCATGACCCTACAGTACAAAGAAGAGTCTGAAAGGAATAAAATCTATGGGTTTGAGACAGTCAACCCTGGTTGCAAAACCAGTTGAAAACGCGGACCTTTGATGTCTCTGCTCTGAAGAAAAACTCAGTAAGCAGTTAAATGCCTTAATGTGTTCTGCCACTAAACAATCTGAAAGCTTCCATGTGCATCATTATGCTTGTGCAGAATGGTTTTCACTGTCAGCAGTGGAAAACGAATGCCTTGCAGCTTTAAAGTTTAAATGTCCTGCTCAGCGGGGAGTCTACAGAGATTTGTTCAACTGAAATGAGCTTATAATAAGGCTTTCATCCATAGATAGGGAAGCACAACAACAAATAGCTCTGCACTTGGTAATTGGTGCAAAAATATATGGGACCCTAAAATGATGGATGTTGACCACAAAAAGAGTTTAAACATGCAAAATCACCTTTCTTTAATATAATCATATGCCAAAAACTCATCCAAATTCAATTCACAACAGTCAGTTTTCTGAGTAATAGTTGTTGGGAATCATACATTTAATATCACATATCAATTCCAAATTGTGATACATAAAGGAGCTGATCTAGAGTTGGGAAAAGCTTAAAAGGAAAAAAGGAGCAAATCTGCACCTGGTAAAACCATACTGGATTGCAGGAGAGACGAATTGTAACTGTGCATGCAGAATTAGAGTTGAAAAGTGATGTTTTCTAACTCCACTCTAAGTGACAGTTTAAAGGGAAAGCTGTTCAGTAAATACCCAGAGTGCATAAATGTCAGATTTTCACCTCTCATATTGCAGCATGGTTTGTTCAGGTGCATAGAAACACCTTTGTCGTTGCTTCAATCTTAGATTCACACTTAAGAAGCTTCTGCTTGCTAAGTGCGTATTTGGCCGAAATGACCTACTACGCATGCTTAGTAGGTGATTTACGCTATATACGTAGCAGGTCAGTATGTAAATAGCGTCCGTATGGTTTTTAAAGACTGCATGTAGTAATTTACATTGAAAGAGGTGGCATAATGCCATTCGAGGTGTTCTTAGGAGGGATTTAGATTAGTTGGGGAGGGCAGGGGGGGAGGCAGGGAGAGGTAATGAGACATAATCTAGCCCTATGGCACCCGTAAGTGCCATAAGGCACCTAAAAATGGGGAGCGGGTTGGGGGCTGGAAGATTGAGTAAGGTGCACATCTGCCCGCACCTCACTCACTCTGAACTGCGAATCAGGTCCAGAATGTATAATTAAATATAAGTTGTATACGTTGAATGAGTGAGATAGATGTGGCATTAGTGGTAGTGGGGATGTCAATTGGATACTTTCTAACCACATATTTTAACCTTATATACTTAGTGCCCCCTACTCTATTTGCCTGCACATAATAGGCTGTGTAAGTGGTGAGTTTCTGCCATACAAGCACTGATATGTTCCATGAACACTTCATTTAATGCCTGTTATGTACAGTAAAACAGAAGATAAGTGAAAATCTCCCAAGACTAAAATAAATGGAAAAATAAAGCACCCGTGTGACAACTGCCTAAGGTAAAGCAAGGAATTGTTCCGCTAAAGTAATCATTATTGTTTTCCTTTCAGATCATTGTCTTGTTTTTGTATTGTAGGGTTATTTTGTGATTTGTTGTAACTTGTAAGACACTTTCATAAAGAATAAAGGGGTTGATCCAGAGTTATTGCACAGCTGAAGTCCACTCAAGGTATAGAAAATGTCCTCGCCCTTGGAGGAAACGCAGGGAAACAGGGTTGCTACTAGGAACAAAGGCAGAATAGCCTTTTGTGTATTTTTTATGCTCGCTCTTGTTGTGCACATGCACAGTGCCAATAATCATTACACAATTGGTGTATGAGCAAATCTTAGTCAGCACCAAAAAGATTACTACTGTGTATATACATTACAGATAGCGCCTCTCCACAGGTCTGCTGATGTCCTCAGATTTTACATTCAACATCACTTCAACATCTGCCAGTGTCCCAGAAAATAATTGATTTTTGTATGCTGGTCTGTCTCAATGAAAAGTCCTATTCACTGCTTCCTACTTTTAAAGTAGATTTTTCACAGGTCAAACACGGTTATTGCTTTAAAACACTCTTAAAATATATTTAAATAGGACACTGTTTCTTTCCTTCAGGGTTACTGTCTTGAGCACCCTTATACTGGCAGCTTATTCCTTTAAGGAATAATACTGTATAGATTGTACCCCTACCTTTTTTTAAAACAATAACGTTTTTTTCAAAACGTTTTTACTTGCCTGAAAAGGAATAAAGGATTGCTATATCTGACCTATTGATGAATGAGCATTCCTCCTTCTGTCTGAACAAGAGGCTAAAAAAGTTATCAGAGCAGCAAAGGCACAAACTGAGGAAAAACTGTCCCACTTAGTACGAAAAAGGGACAAAAGCTTTTTTAGGTATATAAATGAAAGGTGAAAATCTAGAGGGTATCGTAAGGCTCAAAACTGAGAGTGGGATTCTTGTGAAAGGGCTATGGTAGATCATCTTAACAAGTATTTCTGTTCAATATTCACAAAAGAAAAAGAGGGGAAGGGTCCACTTTTAAATGGGAAGACTATTAATACAATTGGGAAAATTACTACTACTTTCACTGAGGCGCACGTATTCAAAGAACTTTCAGAAAATCTAGATCGTAAGGCTCAAAACTGAGAGTGGGATTCTTGTGAAAGGGCTATGGTAGATCATCTTAACAAGTATTTCTGTTCAATATTCACAAAAGAAAAAGAGGGGAAGGGTCCAGTCCACT
>WWET01002560.1:62720-90609 GCA_011038615.1 Limnodynastes dumerilii
TTCCTCATCCCAACGTCTTTCCCTCCCCTTCCCATATCTTTCCAACTTGTAATTCTCCCCCCCATCCTTGATACATTGTAGCTCTATATAAAGAAACCTACTCCCCATCCATCTGGCACATTCACAGTTCCATCACTGGTCCACGCATATGGAGAACAAGGTCCTTTCTGCACAGGGTGGATGCACAGCCGCAAACATCCTTCTGGATCCTCTACATTGCCTGATCTGCAGCTGCCCCATCTTCTGCCTTTAGTCTCTAACAGTCATTGGGGTAGATCCAGAACTACGTTTGCCGTACGTTTACTCGCGTAGCGTATTTTCGCGTGCGTGCCTTCTATACACTCCCCTAGGCACACCCCTTGAATGTACGCATTTTGAGCGTATTTTCTATGGTGCGCATGCGAAAGGCGATTTTACGTCTCTGCCACGCGTAAATTCACTCACAAGCGTTGTTCTGGATCTGGCCCATTGACTTTAATTGATTTAGTCAGATAAGGTCATGATGCCAGATCCAGACTTAATAACGACAGCGCACGTGGCATGTGTAAATCTGGTTGTGGGAACTGCACATGCACATGGCAGATGTTGCTTGTGGTAACTCTGATCATATGTAACTTGTTCATAACTCTGTATGATAAGGCATCATCCCTACGCAAGGTGATTATACGCATTGTGGGTGGGGGGAGGCATTTAAATTGTACAGTATGGGCTGGTTTAGGCACTTACGGATGACAATGCACTACGTACACACAAGGAATAGTTAAGGTAGGGTTCTGAACATGTAAGACAGCTAAGTCACGTAAGTGAGAGTAGCGTATCAGGGGGAGTGCATTATACTTAGTAGTGCGTAACTTAGTTATGCATGTGGGCGTACAACGATCTTAAGTCTGGATCTGGGCCATGGTTGCCAGTTAATATTTAGAAAATAGCTAGAAAGTTAGTTATCTATTAGCATGATCAGAATTTTGCTATTAGTAATACAATAATTTTATTATTTTAACACATTTTATATTTACAATACAACTGATTATTTACAATTCATAAAAATAAATACAAAGTATAAACCGTACATTGCATGTTTCAGTTTATGTGGGTACTCTTTTCAATGATGAAATGTCTGTGTCCTCAATGCTTCTTTGTTTCACCTTAGAGCAATATTTGTCCAACTTCTTATGTTATTTTTATTGTGGAAAGAACAAAGAATCAAAGAATATTTTTTTTTTCTTTATTGTCTTTAGTGATTGTGAACTGGTGAAAGGTCCTTTTAAATATGTTGTTTACAATTTCCCTGCAACCATGATTACAGTGATGGATAGTTTTACATAGATGTCACACAGTAAAAGGATTTACACATGTAAATATAACTTGCATAAGATTCTGACAGCTAAATTACTGTTATTATGTTTTGAAAGTTCACATACTAAAGTGATCCAAAATTCTGTCAGCATAGGCGCAGACAATACAAAATAACCTTTACCCTGAAATCTTCTTCCACAGATGACATGCACACAAGAATCTTTGGTGAGAAAAGTGTTTTATTCTGGATTCCATCCATTCGCGGTTACCCTTCTGCTCTGCAATATAAGTGGTGTCTCTACCACCTCTGCGGGGCTTGCTCTTTAGAAAATTGAGAACAGGACAAGGAAGAGCATTTAAGAATTTTTCAAATGGTCTAAGTGGAATCTTTTATTATCATGAACACAATATTACATTTCTGTTCTCAGGGAATATATTTCTGATATTTTACTTTTTCTTATCTTGTTCCTATGTTTTGATTCAGCATAGTGGACTTATCAAAGAGCCACTTAAATAAGGATGTATTTATGAATGAATTACTGAAGGTTAAAGAGTATCCTGAGGGATATCGCAACCCTTTGTTTATTTTGGTACTGACTTTATAATGACAACAGGTGGACCTTTCTAAATTTTGTCATTCCCTAAGTTCCCTAGAGTTAAACATTCTGAATGGTTCATGCAATAGGATTGTGTCTTTCATTTTGAAGCTAATGTTCTGAATGGGTGGATGTGGTAGACAATGTTCAGGCTTTATAATAATGATGTGCCACACCCATGCAGGTTTCTGATGTAAAGTGTGCATTGGGCTTTATCTGCGTGGCTGTGCCTTAGTCGTCTTTGTCTCATGCAGAACCTAATGACAAAGGGCTGAATCCAGACTTAAGCAAGTGCTTAAAATTAGTTACTCCTGGGCTAAACCATGTTGATTGCAGGGGAATCAAATTTAATTTTTTTCTTTCAATGCAGGGATTTTCAGGTGATGTTTCCCAGCCCTATTCTAAATAACAGTGTAAAATGAGGTTGGTCAGTATTTGTGTGAAATAAACAAAAGCTAAGTATTTTCCCTGCATGCATAGAATTAAATTTATTTGACTCCCCCAGGCGTAACTTTCCTCTCTTATTTTATATGACTCCCCTGAAATCAACATGGTTTAGCCCAGGAGTAACTTTACTCTCTTATTTTCAAGCTCCTTCTTAAGTCTGGATCCAGCCTAAAGACTCTAAACATAATGGGGTAGATCCAGAACTCTGCTTACAATCTGTTTACTAGCATAGCGTATTTAGGCATGCATACCTTCTGTACACTCTCCTTGGCACACCCCTTGAATGTAAGTACTTTGACCGAGTACGGAACCCTACCTTAAGTTTTGGCCGCGTAACCGCTGTCTTTAGCACACATACGGATGGTCAACACGGACTTACGCAGCTAAGCACGCCCATACTGTACACTTTAAATGAAAATACCGGCCTACATTGTGTATTTTAGATGTACTTTTGGCACACATAAAATTGGCACACCCACACGTATGAATTTACGCAGCAAATACGTGAATGACCCATAGGCTCAGAGTTACGTTACGTTACATAGCATATTATCTCTCATGTGCATGCGCAGTACATACAAAATTGCGATTTTATGTGTCCGCCAGGCGTAAATTATCACAGAAGCGTTGTATTGGATCTGCCCCAATGTTTGTCCCTTTTGTATCCACATTGTTATTTAAAACTACTTTGCACTGTCATGGCCAATAATGCAGAACCTAAAAATATCAATGATAAAAGAGGATATTTGATATATTTTTAAAAATATTACCTAATAACTAGTATGAAACTTATAAGTTCAGATCAGTTTTCTAAGGTGTGGGTCGGCGGTGAAGAAGGGCCCTGCAGTTGATTGCTCCTGCCCCGCCGAGGACTAGCAAAATCTGCAGCGACGAGTGGTGAGTATTTATCCAACCCCTTTCCTTATCCTAACCCTCTCTTCCCTGCAGCCTGACCATAAGATTCCCTTTTCCGCAGCCTGACCCTACATAGAAACATAGAAAGTGACGGCAGATAAGAGCCACATGGCCCATCTAGTCTGCCCATTTGTTTATTGAAAACTATACTGACCCTAGACCCTATTTACCCTCAATTTGGGTTTCAATTTAGGATACCCTTATATTTATCCCAAGCATGTTTAAAGACCCTAAGAGTCTCTTCCCCGCAGCCTGACCCTAAGACTCCCTTCCCATCAGCCCAACCCTAAGACTTTCTTCCCCACAGCCTGACTCTAAGACTCCCTGCAGCCTAATCCTAACACTCCCCTCCTCACAGCCTAACCCCAAGACTCCAATCCCTGCAGTCTAACCCTGAGACTCTTCTTGTACACTAACCTCTTGTCCGGCATCTGCTATAGTGAGTCTGCAACGGGTGTGCGGTGGGTGTTCCATCAGGTTTTGGAAAGCCAATGAATAGGTAGTATGCCAAAAAATAAATTTGCCATACTTACATTATATCATTTTCTTTGCGTAGAACGCTTCCCAGTTTTCTGGACTGTATGAACATACATCTGCAATCAAGTCTGCATTGGGTTCAACTGAGAAATTAAGTGTCTCTCCCCCTTCTACCCCTTCCCTCTTATATGAAATCAGACACAGGAATAAGTTGTGATTGGGTCTGGATCATCATATGTACATGTGCACTTGTTCCTGGCATACAAAGCACAAAGGAACTCAGAGATACTCTAACTATTGGGTGTATTTTCCAGTCCGAATTAAGGCCACTGTATTTAAAACCTTTCAGATAGATAGACAGAAAAACAGATAGATAGATGGATGTACCACCATCATATCTGTTCAGGATTCACAATGCATAGATGTGTACTCACACACTAAATTATTAGCCTTGCAACCATTTACCATAAAGTGCCTGCTTTGTATAGATACAAGTCTGTTTTATTTTTCTTTCCAGTGGGTAGTTGTTTGCATAATAATATGCAATAAATCATTATTTCTCAGATGACCAATGGCAGCAGACACCTCATACATTTCCCCACAGCAGTTGATTTTCAAAGTTATTGAATAATGATTAGAGCGCTTTTTCCTAGGTAAAACACATTTTTCTCTTTTTGATTCAGTTAACTTTTAAATGCTGTTTTTGCAATGTTTTAGACAAATGCAATAAAATTGCTGACAAGAAACTATATGAGTGGAAATAAAATAACAAAGAGACAGAGAAATGTGTAGGCTTGTATCATAGGAGATGATACATTTTTCGTGCCTTACTTTTACCAGTTTGGTAAATACATAATTTTTTGTCAAAGCCAAAGTAACGGCCTACATTGCGTATTTAAGATGTACTTTTGGCACACATAAAATTGGCACGCCCACACGTACGAATTTACGCAGCAAATACGTGAATGACCCATACGCTCAGAGTTACGTTACGTTACATAGCATATTATCTGTCATGTGCATGCGCAGTAAATACAAAATTGCGATTTTATGTGTCCGCCAGGCGTAAATTATCACAGAAGCGTTGTTTTGGATCTGCCCCAATGTTTGTCCCTTTTGTATTCACATTGTTATTTAAAACTACTTTGCACTGTCATGGCCAATAATGCAGAACCTAAAAATATCAATAATAAAAGAGGTTATTTGATATATTTTTTAAAATATTACCTAATAACTAGTATGAAACTTATAAGTTCAGATCAGTTTTGGGTTCAACTGAGTAATTAAGTGTCTCTCCCCTTCTACCCCTTCCCTCTTATATGAAATCAGACACAGGAGTAAGTTGTGGTTGGGTCTGGATCATCATATGTACATGTGCACTTGTTCTTGGCATACAAAGCACAAAGGAACTCAGAGATACTCTAACTATTGGGTGTATTTTCCAGTCGGAATTAAGGCCACTGTATTTAAAACCTTTCAGATAGATGGACAGAAAAACAGATAGATAGATGGATGTACCACCATCATATCTGTTCAGGATTCACAATGCATAGATGTGTACTCACACACTAAATTATTAGCCTTGCAACCATTTACCATAAAGTGCCTGCTTTGTATAGATACAAGTCTGTTTTATTTTTCTTTCCAGTGGGTAGTTGTTTGCATAATAATATGCAATAAATCATTATTTCTCAGATGACCAATGGCAGCAGACACCTCATACATTTCCCCACAGCAGTTGATTTTCAAAGTTATTGAATAATGATTAGAGCGCTTTTTCCTAGGTAAAACACATTTTTCTCTTTTTGATTCAGTTAACTTTTAAATGCTGTTTTTGCAATGTTTTAGACAAATGCAATAAAATTGCTGACAAGAAACTATATGAGTGGAAATAAAATAACAAAGAGACAGAGAAATGTGTAGGCTTGTATCATAGGAGATGATACATTTTTCGTGCCTTACTTTTACCAGTTTGGTAAATACATAATTTTTTGTCAAAGCCAAAGTAAAATTTTGCTAATGCCATTTCACATTGATGGCAAAATTAATGAGTTAGAAGGTTCCTTGCTTAAATACAAGGTCATTATGTTCATTCCAGCTACAGACAATGCGATATCCCAAGCAAACAACATCAGTCGCCAGTCGCCAGGGACTGTTTGATTTAATATCTTGTATATAAAGTTGTAGTTTAGGAATTTGAAGTGACCTTTTATCGCCCTGGCTTGGAATCTTTTCAAACACAGGCTAACTCCGAGTTATGGGCATATGTCTGGTCCTCAAAATTACACCCAAATTCCTAGTGTGAAGCTTATGAGCGCTAATCCTCTTGCAGAATTCACAAATCTGTCAAGACCTTTTGGAGGAAGGTGAAAGGAAGGTGGAGCTGGCTAGGGGGGTAAATGTGCCTTTAAAATACATGACATCAGAATGACATGACATGAGAATACAGTTTTTCCCATTTCTTGGTATCTTCAGTTTGACTATTTCATGAGATCTTCAATTTGAATATTTGGAGAAATGCCCCAGCCTCGTGCAGTCCTCCACAGAAATGATCATTTGCGAGCTCTTTCTGCGTATTCACTCTAATTTTGTAAGACACTGTTTGCAATATCTTGTATGTCATTTTGTTATACATTTTTGTATTTAAGCATTGTGATCTTTTTTCATAATAAGTATCAATTAATAAGTACAAGGCCTGGATTCACATTTAAGTGTGCAGGTGCAGATACCTACTTCTTCTCTGGATCTACCCCAATTTGTGCACTTTAAAGACTTAAATGCTACATACTGTAGCTGTAGCAGAAGAGATCTTTCTGAGTTTATAAGTGTAATAAAAGTTAATTGGGTCAAGCTGGGTATACACTACACTTGTGTCACCCAATAATTAGTCCAATAAAATGATTAAATGACTGATTGTCATGTTATTGTGGAAGTGTGCACCATCAAACAATATTGTGTGATCACTAATGGCAAAATCTGAAATGATTCTATATACAGCATACTTTGCTCAATGAACGATGCATCAGCAGAAACATCCTGGGCGTTTGTCCTTACAAAAATCATTAAAGAAATTGTATCAGGAGTAACAAACTGTAGTGTGTACCCAATATAAGATTTGTTTACAGCAGGAGCTGTGGACCTCCAGAGACAGGTTGTAAGCTTGGTGGCGGCAGGACCAGGTTATTGGGTAGAGTGTGAGGCAGAGCCATAGCTTAAAATTTTAGCGCCGGTGCAAAAAGAGAAAATGGCGCCCCTCAACCCTGAATTAGTAACCGGTTTAACCTTAAAAATGGAGATACTGCCACCACACTTCGACTTTGCGCCCTCTGCGATCGCCCTCTATAGCCCACCCCTAGTTACAGTCCTGGTGTGAGGTAAACATCATTGTCAATCATTGTAAAACAAACCACACAATTGTTTTTGAATAATCCCTTGTCACACATAAGTCATGCACCCCAGGTGAAGTCAGACACTACACAACAATCGTGTTTATCCTCTCAACAGCCCTCTCAAGTCTTTATAGGATTGGCCCAGCTGTTGCCGAATCACTGAGAATGGGCTGGATCCAGACTTAAGAAAGTGCATGAAATTAGTTACTCCTGGGCTAAACCATGTTGATTGCAGGGGGAGTCAATTTAATTGTATTCTTTGCATGCAGAGATATATCTTTGAATTGTTTACTGCACACAGATACTGACCAGCTTTACTATCACACTGTTATTTAGACTTGGGATGTTTTACTCGTTATGGGCCAGATCCAGAACTACGGCCGCAATCGTAATTTTGTCGTAACTCGTGTCGGTCATAATCTTGAATAGGTCCTCCATAACATTTTCGGGGAGTGTATAGTATTTATGCTTGTGTAAATACGATCCGTGCTAGCTCGTAACACAGATGTAAGTCTGGATCTGGTTCTATGTTTGCAGTTGCTGAATTTTTTCCTTTTTCTTTTAAAAAGACCAAAAATGTTTAACAAAAATCATATAACGTTGTCCTTAAATCTGTCCTCATTTGTAAATGCATACCTAACTGGTAACATACAATATCACATAAAAGCCTTGGTCTGACCCAGACTGAAATGTAAAAAAACTCAAACTCATCCTGTGCTTTTAACAGTCCCAATTAACATGTTTTTTTTCCTTGTTCTTGCAGTCGCAAATACATGATTAGTCCACAATTATGAATTTTTTTATATTTTATGTATAATGAAATTGATGATTATGCATTGAGCAAATATTCTCTATTAAGTTACTACAGTGAATGTTAAAACTATATAGTCATAAATAAACTAACTCTTAAATAAGCAGTAATATCCCATAACTATTAATCTAATTAAAGATATTTTATGGAAAGAAACTTGCTTCACCAGATGTAACTAAGCTGTCCACACTAGCATGAGGAACATTTTCTTACTTTATTGAAGCAATCACAAAGTTATAATTTGCTATAATAGTCTCATAAGAGACTCAGCTACAATCTGTTT
Source organism: Limnodynastes dumerilii (assembly GCA_011038615.1). Classification (NCBI taxonomy): domain Eukaryota; kingdom Metazoa; phylum Chordata; class Amphibia; order Anura; family Limnodynastidae; genus Limnodynastes; species Limnodynastes dumerilii. The sequence continues at coordinate 70,935 of WWET01002560.1, forward strand.
AAAAGAACTGAAGGGTATTAAACCCTGAGTTTGGGGATTCCTTGGCAATGGTGCCAGATAAGAGCCATATCTTAAAGGTAAAAGAGTTGGGCTTCCCCTTTGCTTCTGGTTTTCATCTTAGAAGGAGCTGTATGCGGCAAACATAATTGTCACTTCAGCTGTCAGACTACTCCCATTGTTACTTAGTGATTGTCATAGTAGGAGTTGTAGAGTGTTATATGGTGGAGTGAGGTGTAATGGTAGAGAGAGAGAGTTCAAAATACCCACCTTCCAAGTGTTCTGCCATGCTCTTTATCCCCCTGAAATGAGTGACTCCACCATACTAGCAATGCATAAAGGATATATCCTTGTTATAACATTTCTCCAGGTCTATTTGCATGAAGGGAGAGAATGAATTACAAATAGAGGGAACGAAAAAAACTATGTGGCTTCTGACTGAACTACAGAGGGCAAAAGAAGGAATTATTTAATGAAGATATAAAAGAATAAGGTTTATATTAACAATTCTTACATTACTAAGAAGGACAGAAGTGGGATTTTTAAAGCTCTAACTTAACTAAGGAGTATGATTTTAAATATTATCCTGTTCAAAACATGGCGAAGCAGATAGACTTAGTCTGAATTAGTCTGTACTTCAAACTTTAGCACATTGTTCATAATTGAGACAGACTACTTTAAAGAAACAGCTTCCCAGTTTGCTGATGAAAGTACAGTTCCCATAATGTTATGTAGATAAACTGTGTGCCAAAAAAATGACATTTGTTATTGTTTCATTTCCCCAAGGATTAATTGAATTTCTGTAATAAAACATAGAAAAACTAATTCTAAATAATAGCCAGACATCCCCTCTACAAGAAAGAGAAATAAAATCCATTAACAGCAGGTAGCTGTTCAAGTTTTCTAGCAGAGTGAATTTATGAGATATTGATTGGCTACCAAGTCAATTTTAATACAGATTAAATATTGTGGCTTTACTTCAGAGTCCCTGCCAAGTCTTCTTATAATATTGAAACTTTACTAATTGGTGCAATTAATTCTGGAACTTTGAAACCAGCAAAACCAAGCATGGTTTCATGGAGTTTATTTGTCTGCGTGCTTTTCTGCAGACATATGATATAGTCAATATCACTTTGTTTTCTTATCTCATGGTTAGTTCACTGCAAACAAAAGACAATTCTTGTATCTTCAAAAATATGGCAATTGGAATAAATCAGGATTATCCACAGGGAATTTCCATTTCATTCATGATAGATAAAACATTGTCAAAACCCACTCATACGTAGCCCATGAAGCTCTTGGGTTTTAAAAGCCCTCTTATTGCACGTGCCTTTCAGGTGAGCAATTTCAAAGAGGATCAGGGGACAGTATCACAGCGCTACAATCTCTTCTAAATGAAACTACTGCTAGAAAGAAATGATTCTTCACCTCGTCCATCTGACATGAAAACTGGGTGATGTAAAATTAATAAATGCTTGTACTTACTGCTGTGAACAAGCTCAAGAATGGGGGTGAATTCTTAAAGTTATGAAATAAAGTAAAATACTTGTAGATAGTGAAATAGATAGTAAAACTTTTTGTATACAATTCTGTAATACAGAAAACATATTATTATTATTATTATTATTATTATTATTATTATATTTATTTTAAAGCTAAACTCTAGTAAACAATTAGCTGAATAACAAATTAAACTTATGCATTGATTGCCTAACCATGGTTTGTAACCTTGGACTTGTAGATAGTGAAATAGATAGTAAAACTTTTTGTATACAATTCTGTAATACAGAAAACATATTATTATTATTATTATTATTATTATTATTATTATATTTATTTTAAAGCTAAACTCTAGTAAACAATTAGCTGAATAACAAATTAAACTTATGCAATGATTGCCTAACCATGGTTTGTAACATTGGACTGGATCCAGACTTACTAAAAGGGGGGGGGGCTTTTCTGATCACTAGGATCAGCAAATGCCCCCTCTTGGTAAGTGGTGCATGTGTGAGCGCAGCATTACCTTGATGGATCTGGATCCTTTGGATCCAAAATTCCGACCTAATAAAAATGCTGATGGTGATGCGGGACAGGGCAGGAAGTGGAAGTGCTTCCATGATGTGGAAGATACAGTGTGGAGATACAGTAATTGTACAGTAAGAGCTGGTTTCAGCACTTACATACAATCCTAAGGTAAAGTCTGGCAATTGTAACATTGGGCCAGATCCAGACCTACGTTTCATCGTGCAGCGTATCTACTACGCACTCCCCTAGACACTCCCCTCGCTCATACGTATTTTGGCCATTTTACGCTTTCCAAACCCTATCTTAACTTTTCAAAGTGTAACTCCTGACGTACGTAAAGGTTACACATACGTTGGCTCCTAAGCACGCCCATACTGTATGAATTAAATGCCTCTCCCTACCTCCAAAGCATAATTACGGGTGTCGTATGGCTGTCACGCCCCTTTGTACATAGTTACGCTGTTGATAGTAGGCTGGTACATGCGTTCAGAGTTACGTGGTGTAACATCTGCCGTGCGCATCCTCAGTACATGCAAAGCAGCGTTTTTACATCTCAGGCTAGCGTAAATACACTAGTGTACATAGCTCAGGATCTACCCCATTGTATGAGAGTGGCCTCCGCTTTCCAATATGAAAGTTAGGATGCTACAGCAATCTAGCATCGGATCTCCACTGTATCTAGTCTATTAACTGTAACGTGGCTTGAAAATAGCGGATAGAGGACCGTATCTAGATCGTCACAAGCTGCTTGCGATTCGGCTGAATATCTGGCAATGCACATGTGTATGCCATATGTTCCGCAATGAAAGTCCAGATCTGGAGATCTGTCCAACTGGGTAGTATAATATGAAAGTTATGATACTACAGCAATCTAGCATCAGATCTCCACTGTATCTAGTCTATTGACTGTAACGTGGCTTGAAAATGTTGCTTTGAACATTGCTTAGAATGGCTACATGGAAGCATTTCTTGGAACATTGCATTAAACTATTGCTTGAAACATGGTTAAGAACACTATTTTATAGTGCTCCCTGCATGTGCAGAACACTTCATGCGGAAGTATGGCTATAAACATGATTTGGCAATAATCTAATTAGTTCCATGGTTAGCACCATTTTCATTTATTTTAATAGAGCTATAGAGGTGTCCTTACAGATCTTAACTATTGGTGCAACATAACTTTAATGCGGAGGTACAAGATAAAGGCATCTATCTTTTGATAAGATGACGTGATCTGCTGGGGTATTTCTTTTAGGTATAGTACATGTTTTAAGGCAGGTGGAGCTGTGCACTATGTCAGCACAAGTTCTATAGGTAACACAGTGGGTAGATTATACTAAGCAATAATGAAAGCAGTCAGCTGCAGCTGTTATGTTAAATATAGAAATAGTTACTGCAAAAAAAATATTTTATAGATAGAGGACAGGATCTAGATCGTCACAAGCTGCTTGCGATTCGGCTGAATATCTGGCAATGCACATGTGTATGCCATATGTTCCGCAATGAAAGTCCAGATCTGGAGATCTGTCCAACTGGGTAGTATATCCCCTCTGCCCATCTAAACTCTATAAGGTGGATGGGGGAAGCATATACATTTTAGAGTAGGGGATGGGTTTTCAATAGCGGATCAGTGTACGTGTGGACCACTGAACCGCAGAAATGACTTAAGGTAGCATAACCAAGCTGCACAAAGTGACAGGGGAGTTACACAGAACATAGAAACATAGAAAGTGAAGGCAGATAAGAGCCACATGGCCCCATAATAGAGTGCAACCAACACTAGCATTTTCAAGCCTAGTGTCAGTATCCAAACATAGGTGGGATGAGTGACACATGATTCTCCCATTTTTTTGCTACTGGCACTCAACTTTGCAAGCCTAGCAATGGTTCCTACCTTCATTCCAACATGAACTAGGCAGTTGACTTCAGGACCGGATTCCCTATGGTGATCATACCCACAAAAATGTGCAAGTACATTTCCCTTGGGAAACTCAACCATAATGCCTATACACTACGATTCTTCCAACACCCTAAGATAAATTGGTGTAATAGTGAAATACAGATTTCATTAATTCATTTGGACCACAGCTTGAAGTTGGGGGTTAAACAGGGGTATGCCATACTACCACTTCTCCCATTGATTTAAGAAAAGCTAGTAAATGGAAACCGCTAATACTCTGATACCTTAAGATTTCACTTTTCTTTTGAGAGTGGAATCTTGTAAATGGAATATTTTTTTGTATTTACTGCAGTTTCTTAAACAGATGAACATATAATTATGTAGTGGAAAAGGACTCTTTTAAATACCTGTGTAATTAAAAAATAAGTTGTTTTTTTTACTTAAATAATAGAGGAGAAATAACAAGACACTGACTTATGTGTAGTTGACATAATGTATCCAGGGGGTATTTAAGTTAGATGACCTGCAGTCATTTCTGTATTTTCAATGAGATCTATTAATATGAAAATAGAGGCTATGGTAGGCAGGCTGTAAAAGGTGGAAATTTATCTAATCATGTTGATTAGCTTTAGGAGTGAATGCCTTAAAGATAAAATACTATAAGCAGAAAACAGTATACTTAATATCTTAATCCATTATGGTTTAAGTTGTTCCAATGGATAAAAAGATAAAGTGACCATATTGGAATTAATAATTTATTAGGCTATATTGCATAAATTTAGTGGCATCAATTTAACAATGACTAAACATCACTTGTAAGTCTCTAATTTTCTTACTTTTTAACTATAAGCACTGCCATTATTTATATAATTTCCATAATCATTTGGGAGGTTGGACAAATGCCTGCAACATGATTAACAAACTCATATCATGAAATTCTCTGTGCTATTGTGAACACGCCAGTGATTTGCCACTGGACACATTGGGTCTGATCCAGAACCATGCCCGCCGTCGCTAGGATCGGGGATCGGGCGTCCGTAGCAGCACTGTAGGGACGCTGCAGGAGACGTCCTCCAGCGTCCCTGCGTTAAGGTTAGTGCAGGTGGGCGGGGGGAGGGAGGGAAATGAGGGTGGGAGGGTGGCATTATTGTACTTACGCCGCTGTCCCAGCGTAGTTACCCTTGCTTACAGTGGCTGAAGTTAGGGTAGCCTTTAGTCGGCGTAAGCGAGGGTAACTATGCTGGAGGCAGGGGGAGTGTCAGGGGGAGTCCCACGATGTAACGCTGAGCGTTTGTATGGTGTGTATGGATCACAGCTATAATGCCAACCTTCTATCCAGAGTCTTATGTACAGGAACTCTGGATTGGTAGTAAACATGCAAACAGATATGGGTAAAATTAAGAATAATCAGTCACTGTGACAGCACTGCAATGCATAAAAGCTGTTTAAATTATAAAAATAGATAAGAAAATGTGATTACTTATTGGTGCTAGAAAGGGATATTCCAGTATTGTGCCAAAGAGCTGCAGATCTATAATAAATGAATATTATAAAGCCTAGCTAGATCTATTATGCAAATCTGTGCCCTGACTTCATCTATATGAAGGAGAAAACTGGTCCTCACCACATATACAGCAACCGCCAGTCTATTACCATGGATGCAGCTGTGTTTTTCTTAGTACTTTTCCCATTAAGTAAGAAATAAATCAGATTTTGTAAGAAATAATTAATTATATTATTTCTCAAAGTTTAAGATAACCCGTCTTTCATTATTTTTTACAGGTGAGTTCTCACAGACATTACAGGAATCAGGTCCAGGGATTGTGAAACCCTCAGAACAACTTAAATCCACTTGTACAGTGTCTGGGTTTGAGTTAACCAGCTATGGTGTGCACTGGGTCAGACAACTGAATGGTAAAGGATTGGAGTGGATCGGAGTTATATGGAGAAGTGGAAACACAGCACTTGCTAAGTCACAGAAAAACACAGTCACAATCACAAGAGATGTTGATAAGATGAGCCAGATGGTTGTACAAGACTTGGGAATCTACTATTGTGCAAGCCATCCACACAGAAGCAGAATGTAATGCAAAGTCCATACAAGAACCTACCTCAAACTCGCAGCAAGAAACAAAGCCACAGAAGCGATACCTAAAATGTGTGCCAGAACTCAACAGATAAAAAAGTCACAAAGAATATATTTTGCTCAAATGGCTACACTGTTTGCCACAATACCATTATAGTATAACACTAAAATGCACCAGCACAAAATAATCAGACATAATAACAGAGCAGTATGTAGAGACTCATCAGAATTTGCAGAGAGGCAGTGATATCGTCATTATCTTTGCCTTGTCCATTGAATAATTGCTGTATGAAAATTATTATAAAAAAAGTTAGTTAAAAAAATATAATAAATATGCTGATAAATGTGTATCGGAGAACATGTTATTCAGATTTATTTAGTATTATATATTTCATATTGTTATGTGCTCTCACCAGAGGGTGACAGCTCTTACCTTACTGGCCTAATGACGCTGCATGACGCGGCAGCAGCGTTACAGTCTCTGAAGGCCAGCATCCTGGTGTTGCTAAGCAACCTGGACGCTGGAAGACACTTGCTGCTCTGTCACTGGAGACAGCATGTGGTCTGGCTGATAGCCACGCCTTCTCTCCTGTATGGCTGGTGTCCTGAGGTTGCCTAGCAACCAGCCGGTCTTTTTGGTCCTCAGACCACTGCCTGCCATTGGACAGTGGTCCCTGTAAATAGCTGCTTCTCCCCCAGCTCTGTGCTGGTTATAGCTCTTGCTATCCCAATTTCCCTGTTCTCTTTCAGTTGTTCTGTGCCTTGCCAGTCTTCTGTGCCCTGATTCTTGAGTGCCCCTGTTCCCGACCTTTAATCCTTGTCTCTGCCGTTAACCCTTCCTTGACTTGTTCCTTGCCTCTTGCTTTGCCGCTTGCATGTGTGTTTCTGTGAGTGGTAGCCCTTGTCTGTCCACTGTGTGTTGTAGTGTTGTCTCTGCTCTCACGGTATCTCTTCCTGTTTGTTGTTGTTGTTTGTTTTTACCCGCACGCATTAGGGTCCTTCACCAGGGGGGCACGACCTTCCAGAGTTCTGCAGCCCAGACTGTCCCCACCATCACGGGCTCCAGTGAACACCAGACTCTGGTTAGACTCCGCGCCCTGGTAGGTGGCCCTAACACATATAAGATTAAGTTTTGTTTATGGTGCTTCATCCTAAAGGGCCTGATCCAGATTTCGTTTTACATACGCAAGCATACACAAGTAACATACTACTAATGAACTCCCCTGGCACTTCCCTCGCACGTACGTAACTTAGCTGACTTACATGATCAGAACCCTGCCTTAACTTTTCCTTGCATATCCTTGTCATAGATAAGTGCCTAACCTAGCCCATACTGTACAACTTAAATGCCTCCCTTGTCCCACAATGCGCATTTTCGGCTTGGGATGTCACACCCTATCGTACAGAGTTACGTACAAGTTACGTACCATCAGAGTTACCATGCGCAACATCTACCGGGCACATGCGCAGTGCGTTCCCACAGCCAGATTTATGCATGCCGCATGCGTAAATTAGCTGTCGTTATTAAGTCTGGATCATGCCCAAGGTATTTTTCGTAGTGTGTATATTTAGTTTAACTTTAACTGATGTTACTTCCCTTTTCTCGTTACTGTATTGATTAGTGTTGCATGCAGTCACTGTGAGATTCATTCGGGTTACTTGTTTGGACAAGTGTCAGACTTATTCAGCGTTCTCACCATACAAGTGAATACAGGGCAGCACATAGCCAGAGTGGAGCCACATTCCCTGGCAACAGGGACACACATGATAAAATTAACTTAAGCAGCTTCATGATTAACCCATTGCAAGCAAATGTCAGGACAACAAAGGCTGCCTTCAAATAACATTGGAATATACAGTTCAGAGGGACTTGCAGCTGGCATTTGTTCTCCATTTGTAACCCAGGCAAGCGTTGCATTATTAAGGTGTTGTTGTTGGTCAGTAAAGTTGGGTGTTGCATTGCGGTATTTTTTTATGTGACAGGATTTTTACTGTCCCGGATTGTCATTGTAGGTCATTTTTACGTGCCGGGATTGTCAGTGTAGGTTATTTTTATGTGCCGGGATTTTTACTGGCCGAGATTGTCAGTGTAGGTATTTTAGTCATGTAGGTATTTTAAATTGTCGGGATCTTTTGGCGGGATCTTTTGGCGGGATCTTTTGGTAGGTATTTTCAGCTCCGGGAATTTAAGCGCCGGGACTTCATACCGGACCCATAAAAAAGAACAAATCTGCACCACAACAAACCAGAAGAGAAAATTAGAGCTTAACTATGAGTAAAAGGGCCTGATCCAGGCCTAAACAAATTATACGCTCTTGTGCATAGCGTATTTATAGCGTATCTATGAAGCGCTTCCCTAGGCACTCACCTTGGTTGTCCGTATTTATGCCAACTCACGCCAACAAAATTCTACCCTAACTTTTACCCTAACTTTTCTGAGCATAACCACGGGTGTCCGTAGCATCAGTGCGTATTTGCGATGTTTAGCACGTCCATCCTATACGATTTAAATACCTCTTCCCTCCCACGAAGCATCATTACGGGTTTTGTACGGCTGGCACGCCCCTTCATGCATTGTTACGAATCTGGTATGCTCTGGTATGCTCAAGGCCCATACACTCAGCGTTTCTTTGCATAACATCTGCCGCACGCATGCGCTGTAAGTACAAATGGGCGCTTTTACATTTACAAAAAGCGTAAAAACACAGGCAGGTGTGGGTCTGGATCAGGCCCAAAGTGTATAAATAAAGCTGTTAAGATTTTGTGAGCTATAAGCAAAAGTAAAGTATATTAATTGCATGTAAAAAGAACACTAGGCTCTCACCAAGATTGTTCATTGTTTTCTCTGTTCCCAAACTGCAATACTCTCTCACTGTCCTTTGCCTTTCTTCGCTCCAGCACTTGAGAGAATCTTCTTTCTTTCAGAGCATAAAGTGTAGCCTTTACAGTTTGTGGTAAGCCAACACACATTCACAGTTCTACCCAATGTCCCTTCATATACTATTTGCACCTTCAATTCTATCTCTCTGCATGTAGCTATGATCAATTGTTCAACCTACCCTATGCATCTTATCAACAAATTATAGGAGATTTTAACATCCCCATTAAAAATCCTTTATCTCCTGATTCCTCTAAGCTTTGTTTTCTAACCTTATCTCTTGGTCTCTCCCATTGGAGTGATTCTTCTACTCATAATGATGGCACTTGCATTTTCTAAACTATGCTCAGTCTCTCATCCTCTCCTCACCCTCTCTCGGATCATCACCTTATCACTTGCAATCTCTCCCCCACTAGCTCTACTACTACTTTGATGTCTAATACTACAAAATGTTCTCACACCCATAGAAATCTAGACATTAATATTAATCAACTTTCTCAATCTGTGCAACAACTTCTTTTTATAGTTCCTAATTTCCACTTTCCTGATATGGCTGTACCTTAACCAAACCTTCGCAGCTGCCCTTGATCAAATCGCTCCAGCTACCCCTCATACACCATGACAACTTTATCGAAAGAAAACATGAAACCTAAGAAAACTATCCCACAAAGCAGATCATCACTGGCACAAATCTCATTCTTTACATGACATTTTCAGTTAGACCAACATTTATTACACTTACCAAATGCTCTTGACAATGCCAAATAATCCTACTTTCAACCTCCCATTTCTACTCAGGCTTCTAACCTGAGGCCTGCTGCCTCTTTCGTACATTTTACTTAATACTAAGCTGTTCTGTACAAAATCCATCAACTTACCTGTTCCCAAGATCTTACATTGTATTTTAAGGACAAGATAGACAAGATCAGACATGAATTTTCATCTTCCAACTCCTCATCTATTAACATATTGGTCAACACATTTCCTATGCACTCTGTCCTCATTCCAACCCACAGATGAAGAGGAAGTATCTGATATTTTCTTATCTTCCTACTCTGCTACCTATCCTCTTTATCCTGTACCCTCAAAAGTCAGTAGATGTCTTTCTTCTATTCCAACCTCAACTGCAATCTGCAATCTTTCTCTCTCTGCTGGTGTCTTCCCGTCTTTATTTAAACATGCACTAATCCCTCCAATTCCAAAAAAAACAAAACTCTGACCCCAACTCTGCCTTAAAATATCAGCCTATTTCCCATCTCTCATGCCCCTCAAAGTTGCTCGAGAGACTTGCCTACACTCACCTTACTAATTTCTTCTCCTCACACAATGTTCTAGATCATCTTCAGTCAGGCTGTTGCTCCCAACACTCCACCTAACCTGCACTGACTAAAGTGATCAACAACTTAATCACTGCTAAATCTAAAGGTCACTGCTCTCTTTTAATTCTACTGGATCTTTCTGCTGCTTTTGACACTGTCGACCACTTTCTTCTCATACAAATGTTGCAATCCCTAGATATTCATGACTCTTTCCTGATTCACATCCTACTTATCTAATTACTCTTTCAGTGTTTCGCTTTTGTGGATTCACCTCCCCTGCTCTTCCTATATCTGTGGGAGTACCACAAGGCTCAGTGTTGAGTCCATTGCTCTCATTTAGCTATACTACTTCCTTTGGACAACTAAGTAATTTGGATTTCAGTATCTGTATGCAGGTGATAAACAAATCTATCCACTCCTGATCTCTCACCCTTTGTGTTGGCCAGCATAATGAATGTCTATCTGCCATTTCATCTTGGATGTCCTCCTGTCATCCCAAACTTACCAAAATAAAAGTTACCCATGTGGTCTCCCTATCTCTGTTGACAACACTGAAATAATCCCTACTTATAAATCTTACTGCTTAAGTGGACTTGAATTGTCCTTTGTTTTTCACATACAGTCCTGTTATATACATCTGAAAAATATATCCAAAACATGTATATATCTCACAAAAGACACTGCTAAAACTCTCACTTATGCACTAATAATCTCAGCATTGATTATTGCAATGCTCTTCTTATTGGACTCCAACATTATAAAATTACCCCTCTACAGTCTATATTGCAGGCAGCAGCTAGACTGACTTTTCCTGCAATTGCTCCTCTAGAGCTGCTCCACTTTGTTGATCTCGATATTGGTTGCCTGTATACTACAGAATCAAATACAAAATCCTTTTGCTAACCTATAAAGCCATTAATAACACTGCAACCACATTCATATCCTCACTCATCTCAAGCTATATCCCAGCTTACTCTCTCAGATCTTTGGAGGACCTACTTCTCTCCTCAACTCCAAACAAATGATTACTTTCTCAGTTAAAGGACTTCTCCCAGGCTGCACCCATTCTTTGTAATAACCTTCCTCACCCATTAAGACTATTCTCTACTCTTCAATCTTTCAAGATACCTTAAAACTAATCTCCTCAGACAAGCTTAAAAACTTGCACAACCTACTGCTTAATATTTGTCTACCCTATTTACAACCACTTTGTTGTCCGTCCAACCCACAGATGAAGAGGAAGTATCTGATATTTTCTTATCTTCCTACTCTGCTACCTGTCCTCTTTATCCTGTACCCTCAAAAGTCAGTAGATGTCTTTCTTCTATTCCAACCCCAACTACAATCTGCAATCTTTCTACATATATCTTTCTACATATATATATATGTCCAGGGGGGAAAGCACTCAAGAGGTCTTATAAACCAACGATAATAGAGCCATCACAGTTCAAAAGTTTGTTCACAAAATGCCACAATAGGCGTCAAAGCCGACGATTCAATCATACTGGGATGATTTTTATCAAGGCAGATCCAACGGACAGAAAATTATCAAAGAAAGAAACCAATGCCAATCACCGTCATATATATTATATATATATAAAGAATAAAATCAACAAACTTACTGTTGCCCGTGTCCAAAGCGCGCACGCCTCCTCCTGCTGGTACCGCCTCCCTTCGCTGAACGCCGGAAGCCAGTGCTAGGCAACAGCATCAGAAAGGGTTGTTAGGGCAACGGCGAGGCAAACAATTCAGTATGCATAATCTGAAAGTCACAAAAATTTGCATACATGGGGTAAACGGACCTGGAGTAATAAACAAAGTGAACAAAGGGAAATACAAATAAAGAAATTAACAAAAAGGAAAATGATATAGAAAACAAAAACATATAACTATAGTAAAAATTAAGTAAAAATAGAGGAAAAGACCAATTAAGGAAATAAATTAACAAGGCATATTAAAGAAAGCAGGACAAAGGCAACTGTTCATTGAGTCCATTTAGAGCTACCACATTCAATCTGTGAATCCAAGTGGACTCTCTGCATAGTAGAAGATTGTCCCTGTCACCACCTCGGCTTAAGGGCAGAACATGGTCTATACCCATCCATCTTATATTGAACATTTGGTGCTTCAATTCCACCCAATGTTTGGCTACAGGCTGATCAATTGATTTGCCAGATAAAGCATTTTTAATTGCAGATCGGTGCAACGCAAGCCTTTCCTTTAGCTTAAGCACCCACATGTTTTATCCACATGTCAGTCCTGGGCTGAAACTCCTTTTGCACTGCACTGGGAATACTACAGTATTCAGGAAGTCACCAACTGATCAAACTGAAGCATTTCCATTATCAATTCTGGAACCTTATGTTCATATTAGTTATAGTCATTGTAGAAAAGCTCAGAATTAGTGTATTTATGACAGCAGCCACATGCAACAAGATCAGTGCTGGTGATGCCTATAGGATTTTCACATACACACTGGAACAAGCAATGAGCACATTTTGACAATAGGGACATGATGGGTATAAACAAGAACGACATTTTTACATGCTTTTGCCCCCTTTATTTTTTTTTATGAAGCTTTATGCTCTGGTGTAGTGTCATATATCTTTCTAATAGAAAGTCTTAGCTGTGATAGCGTATATAAATAAATATTATAGAAAAATACTGACATAAACATTAGATTTCAGTGTGAATTTCTATATACAATAAAAGACAAAATAATGTCCATAGACAGATAGATACTTCTATTCTAAGCTTTCCTTGGTCACAAGTTCACTTTGGCAATGACCATAATATACAAGGTAAAAACAAGTTCTTTTGCTGGATAAGATTAAGGTACTCAATAACTCATAAACAAGGCAATCAAGGCCAGCTGTGCTCATTTTAAAAAGAGGACAAAAGTCCTTTTTCAAGGAAGACAATCTAATAGATGTTACCAGTACACTCATACTTGAAATAAATAATACTTTTATTATTCCATTCGAAATCAACATTTCCATGTCCTTGAAAATATTTCAGCTTTTCCAATAACCTAAAAAAATCTCCAAGGAGACATGACATCAGTTTCATATATTTAAATATAAATACATGTTTATATCTTTACAAATATGTTATTTAATAGCACTGGATATGAGAGAAATATTCTGTTTCATAGATGTATGTGATGTGCTATTATACTTAAAAGTTCAAAGTTATTCTTTTCAAATGGTTATAAATTAAATTTTTTTTTAAAAAATGTACTCTATGTAAGTCACTCACAATGAAAAAATAAACTACACCAGTTTTATGGGCAGAAGTGATAATATACACAAATTTGATTGACATGTTTTCCTATATGGGTGTTTGTTCCCTAAAATCAGTTCAGTAATACAGATGCCAGTAACACATCACTTTTCACAGTGTCGTGTAAGGGTTAACTATTCAATTCTCATTTGCATATAAGAAAAAAAAGATAAACTAAAATGTTATAAGTTAAAATAGCCCTTCCAATGCAATCACTTAGGCTGGGTACACATGGCATTACATTTCAGTAGATGTGATATATTTAACGATATTACCAACGACTTAGGTCTCAATGAGCATGCCAATTCATCTATACACACTGACACAATTTACCAGCAAGAGCTGTATTTTTCTTCTCCCATAACACTCTGCTCAAAATATTTTTTAATACACACGCCCACAGGAAGTAGATGCTGATGCTGAATCATTGCATAGAAGGTCAGGGCAGCATACACACTGAAGATCCACCTACATCATGATATTGGGGCAGATCCAGAACTACGCATTTCCGCAAATTTACGTGTGGCGGAGACGTAAATTCGCAGATTTGTATGCACTGCGCATGCGCACCACAGAAAATACGCACATTCACGTAGCGTATTTTCGAACGTACGGGTGATTTCATTTGAGAAAATACGTCCGTGCAAGGGGTGTGCCGTGGGGAGTGTAGCGACCTTACGTGTACGAAAATACGCACCGCTAAAATACGTACGCACACACGTAGTTCTGGATCTACCCCATTGTCAGTAAAACTGGAATGTTTCAAACATTCAGTCAAACAATAGAGAATGTCCTTTCAAATGATTTTAAAACATTGTTGCAGCATACAAACTGATAAAGATGTTACTGAAAACAATCAATTATCTTGTGATCTGAATGATAATCATTAAAAAAAAAAAACGTACTGTGTACCAATATTTAAGAATAGATTTAATAAACTATGGAAAAGGAAAAACAGATGTTGTCATAGCATCCAATCAGATTCTAACTGACATTCTTTAGCATGTAATAAGAAAGTGAGAGGTAGAAGATCATTAGTTGCTATGGGCAACATCTCCACTTTTCTTTTTTCCGCAGTTTAGTAAATCTAGCTCCTAGGCAGAAAATTTAATTGTGAGGCAATAAAACATATGTAATGTCTTATTTATTTATTATGTTAAAAACTCTAATACACTTACATTAACAAAATCCAATTGTATTATTTAGTAAGACTTTATTTGTGTCCTTGCCAAAATATAAATATAATTTATTTTTCATTTGTCAATTTGAATACTAAGAAAACTATTATCCTTCATAAATGCAAATTATTTCACATTTATTATGTGTTTTTTCATTGAAGAAAATTCAAGAAAAGTTTTCTTTTATTTTATGCATTAGGGTTTTCATTGTTGTTGTTTCTTTCAATGGAGACTCCATTCAGATTTGATCATTCTTTACTGTATACTTAATGCATTTTTATATTTCTCTCTTTCGTTACATCTTGCCATATCATAGACTAATCTTATATATAAAATGCATTGGTCTGTTTGTTTGTTTGTTTGTTTCTTTCTTTCTTTCTTTCTTTCTTTCTTTCTTTCTTTCTTTCTTTCTTTCTTTGTCTGGCTATGCATTTGGACACCCCTGCGTTGATTGGGATGAAACAAACGTAAGGTGGTCCAGTTGGTTCCGTGCAAGGTTTTAGGGGTTTTAAAGTCCTGGTTGGACCTTCCGTTGGTTTACGCTGAGCAAAACATTGACCCAGGGAGCCTGGTCTGGGCCTTTCACTGGATGGATTTGGCAGTTATCAGTTCACAGAGTGATAACATTTTAAACACCAAACACACGCACACACACACACACATACACACCGAACATTTGCACATGTGCACTGCAGATGTTCCCTTAGCGTAAGAGACAGTACTTTCAGGGAAGGGGCAAACCCTTCCTTTATGATGGCTTAATCCACGCCATATAGGTGGGGATAGCCATTTAGGTCAGGTCTACAGGGAAACCCTACTACAACTACATCTGCAGCCGTAAGGATTTACTACCAAGAGCGGGCACTACAGGGGGTATGCACTTCCCGATACATGATCGTACTTAAAGACCTGCGCACGCACGTAATGCATGCGTGGGTCTGGATCTGCCCCAAACTAAATCAGGATCTGAAGTTATGATGGGCCAAATATATTTGGCTATTCTTTTTGTTGTGTGGCTGGCGGTGTTGAACGTTCGTACCCACAGTAAGACTTTTCTATTCTCTTGTGATGATTTGGGGGCTAGAATTTCTTCCCTTGGAATCTTTCTCATCTTTTCTTTTAGTGTCTGCAGGGTTCTGCGTACATAACCTCTTTCCTCAAACTGATGGATCATTCTGTTCATTTGTAGTTCCCATGTTTTTGCATCATTCATAACTCTATTAATTCTGAGCACTTGGGAATATGGGAGGCCTCTTTTCAGGGTTAATGGCTGGTGTGAACTTGTACGCAACAGGTTGTTTCTGTCAGTCAGCTTCTGAAATATGGAGGTGATAATGGACTCATTGCTGATCATCAGTTGTACGTCTAGATAGTGCAGTTCAGTTTCATGTATAGAATTGGTAAATTTTATGTAATTAGGTTTAAAGTTCAAATCCTCTAGTAGATTGATGAATACTGATTTATTGCCTTGCTAGATTAGGAACAAATCATCAATGTATCATGTAAAAAAGATACAGTGCTCTTGAAATCGTTTGTTTTGATACAGATGTTGTTCAAAATCCGTCATGAAGATGTTGGCAAAGGATGGGGCTCCATTGAACCCAATTGTGTATCCAGTGCACTGTAAGTGCATCACTGCTGGTCCCTTATAAGACATGTTCTTGTTGATAGCCTGATGTACCACTAATAAAGCCTTCTTGGTACAGTATCGAAGCATATAGACTAGAAGCATTAATAGTCACCAGCAGGCAGGTAGAAGATAAAGAGGTTGACGTTGAAAAGATAACATTTTGTTCAGAAAATGTGTACTGTCACTCAGAAATGATGCCCCTTGTTGCACAACCAGTTGCAAGAAATGAACAAGCCATATGGCTCTTTTGTGGTATAGAGAACCCTTTGCCAATATTATTGGTCTACCTGGGGGTTTAATGCTGTCATTATGAATCTTGGGGACACTATACAGGGTAGGCTTTTTGGGAAATTCAGCAGTTAGGAATTGAGCTGTTTATTAGTCAATTATCCTGCTGTTGTGAGCTCTTCTTATAATTTCATCTAGTTCTTTTTTATACTTTGTCACCTGATCACCAGGCAATTTGGTATACCCTTATGTGCCTGCAAGCTGTTTGTCCAATTCAGCAAAATAGTCAGAGCGGTTTTGGATGACCAGTGTACTGTCTTTATTGACTGGACATATTACTGTTATGTTGTCTTGTCCTAGATCCTTAAGTGATTGGCGTACAGATGTAAGAATGTCCTTATTATGGGTCCCTTCTGCACTTTGGTCCAATAATCGTATAAAGCATTATGTGATGCTCGATCAAACTTAGATGACTGTTTAAACATTTTTGTAGTTTGCTCATCTATGTTGTCATGTTTGAAGAATTTATTTTCTTTTTAGAAGTCTTCATAATTTTATGTTGTCCACAATCTTTTCGATTGTTGTGTGATGTAGTAGGAAGTCCTTTGTTAAGGAGACATGTTTTTGCTTCTGTCAGGATAAATTGAAGATCAGCGACAAAATTTGCCTCTTCCTCTACCACTGCCCCTTTCCCACCAAGTGTAAATGGTCCAGGTCTCTTGGGGACCTTGTTTTTACCCATAAAGGGGGTTTCTGTGACAATTGTGTGGAACCACCTTCCTGGCTATCGCTTTCGACTGATGAGTTGTTTTGGTTTTAATATCTGTGTCTAAATTATCCTGTGGCAGCCATCTTTGTTGTCTCGACTTTGACTGTTTGTTAGTGTTGCTAATTCCTGTGAAGGGATAGACACGTCACTCACTGTAGTCTCTGTTCTGAATGAATCAGTTTGTTGTTTTAATATCTGAAGCCTATTGCCAGCTTTCCAATATGGGTTTAATAGTGCTTTAAAAGTGGTCAAGGAATTCTGGACTTTTTTGAGCTCATTCTTAGCTTTATTTCTGTCTCAATTTGTGGGTCACAAAGGGACCAGGATCTATGGAAAAGAGAGTGTGGTTTGAACAAATAAGGTCAGTTATGGGCGGAGTTTGGCTAGAAAGATTACGGGGCTTATTTCGAATGACATTTAATGACATTATTAACAAAAACTATAGATATTGTCAAGCTGCTAATTATTTATAAAATGTTGACAGTTATATCCAACTGAATGATAAATTAATAACTTGAAGATTTAAACTTGGACACTTCTGCTAGTAGAATATATTTATTACCACAAACTAATATTTATTAATAAACTAATAACTAATAACTTTATTAATTCACATTTCTTTCTTTCTATTGTTTCACTTGCTCTGTTTTTTCATGTTTCATGGTGCATGTTAGAAACTTGTTATTAAAACAAATAAATGTGATTCCGTTTTTTGTATAATAACACATTATGTTTTAACCTAAGATATTTTACCTTGATCCTTTCTCATGGGATTCAGTTGCCGGTCTGGCTGGCCCTACTTCAAACATGATACAGCCACCAGCTAATTGGTGGCTGTG
Organism: Limnodynastes dumerilii; assembly: GCA_011038615.1. Lineage (NCBI taxonomy): Eukaryota > Metazoa > Chordata > Amphibia > Anura > Limnodynastidae > Limnodynastes > Limnodynastes dumerilii. Next base: position 89,066 of record WWET01002560.1, read on the forward strand.
TCATTGTTCAAAAGCATATGGAGATATATTGCAGAGTTAGGCTATGGTGGGTAATAGGTGAGGGTTAAGGATTAGGGGGAATGTTAGGGTTAGGCTGCAGGGCATGAGTGGTTAGGATTAGGCTGGAAGGCATGGAGATTTAGGGTTAGGCTGCGGGGCAGTGATGGTTAGAGTTAGGCTGTGGGACAGGAATAGGGTTAAGGTTAGGCTACTGACCTCAAGACTTTGAGAAAGAGCCACGGTAGGCTCGACATATGTTAGAGAGCCTATCCAAAGAGGACCTCGCTAGCACCGCACATTCCCACCTCGCCTTCGCGGACATTACATCTAATCTATAGGAACCTCGGTTACCCGGGCTGGCGGTTCCTAAAGAAAGGCTGAGTGACTTTTCTCATTTGGACTTCTGGTATGCAGGGAGGTTTTATTTTTGGGGACGGTATATATATATTTTTTTGTATAAACGTTTTTAGTGTGTCTTATGTATGAATAATCATTTACTGTCTTAACATACCATACTAGATTCTGCCTTTTTTTCTTTAAGTGACAATGAAGAAGAAAGCAGCAAATGACTAATTGCCTCAAGCCCTTTCCTCTCTTCGCAGGCTTCCTGCCACTGCAGTTTGATATCCATATTTCGGGCTGTATGCAGAGTTCCGGCCGCATTGCATATGCGGCTGGAGTTTACCGATATGTTCTACTGAACATGCGCAGTAATTCTGTAACATGATCTACGTTACTTGTTGCAACGTAGATTGCGTATACGCCCAGAGCTCTACATACGGCCCTTCATCATTAATACTATTGTTTTTTTATTGTACTAATATTTCCTTGATCTCATTGGTTTTAAAATATAAAAAATGATTAATTGCAAATACTAGTGGTTTTGAGTTATAGAAACATAGAATGTGACGGCAGATAAGAGACACATGGCCCATCTAGTCTGCCCAGTTTATTTAAAGCTATACTGACTGTAGACCCTATTTACCATTAATTTAGTTTGAGATTTAGGATGTTTAAACTGTTCTACTGTGTTACCCTCAACCACCTCAGATGGGAGGCTATTCCACTTATCTATCACCCTTTCAGTGAAGTAATTTTTCCCACATTTCCTCTCAATTTACCACCCTCCAGTTTATATTCATGCCCTTGTGTTCTATTACACCTCTACTTTCGAAAAATGCCACCCTCCTCTAGCCATTCACAACCCTTGATATATTTAAAAGCTGCTATCATGTCCCCCCCCTCTCCCTTCTCTGCTCCAAGATATACATGTTTAATTCCCCTAGCCTTTCTTGGTATGTTTTTTGACACAGGCCATGAACCATTTTAGTTGCTCTTCTTTGCACAGTCTCTAATGTATTTATGTCTTTCTGGAGAGATGGCCTCCAGAACTGAACACAGTATTCTAGGTGAGGTCCCAGCCCTTGATTAAAAGCTGCTATCATGTCCCCCCCCTCTCCCTTCTCTGCTCCAAGATATACATGTTTAATTCCCCTAGCCTTTCTTGGTATGTTTTTTGACACAGGCCATGAACCATTCCATTT
>WWET01002560.1:92508-118489 GCA_011038615.1 Limnodynastes dumerilii
AAATAATATAAATGCATAACACTAACACACTCATAATATTAATCACACACACAAATTTATAACATACTATGCATAATAATTACACACAGACACACTCATAACATACATGCATAATAATCACACACATATCTTGTACACCAAACACACATGCACTTACTTTTCAGCAAATCTGTCCCGAGGTGAACTTAGTGCAGGAAGCAGGGTGTTTCATAGCAGAAGAAGCCAAAAAAAGGAGTAAGTAGCACAATGACATCAGCTACTCCCTGACTGGTTGATTAGAAGGCCTCATGGGAAAAGCATTTGAAAATCTTCTGTGTGGAGCTGCTTGCATGCAACCATGTAGGAAAATCATCAGCTGATACTGACTGCAACTCTCTCCAGCAGCAGAGGGTACCAGCCCATTTTCCAGAAGTGTCAGATGGTCAATCTAGTCTTGTCTGTATGGAACTTAACGCACTTGTATGCCGATTCTCTGCTACAGATGCCATTAAATGCATGGGGATGCATACATTTTTATGTTTTAGTCTGGTTCAGGCCCAATAAGTTGTGCTCAAATCCAGAACAACATTTTATGCACATTTTGTATTTGGCCATTCCATCAGAAAGCAATAGAATGAATATTCTAACGGTTGGTCACCATACACATCATCTCCTAGATTACTGTACTAGATGCCACAGAATCAACTGCAAACATGGCTTCTGATCAGCTATGTGACTATAGAGCTGTCAGCAGAGCATGTATTATTATTAGACATCGGATTATATGCACTATCATATACATATATATATATATAAAAAAGTGAGTAAAACTCACTCCTCAGAAATATATAAGACCTTGCTTCAGGTGCGCTCCATATGAGAAGATAGGTAGTCAAGCAGGGGAGTCACTCGTGAAGTCTTCTTAAAATATTCCAAGGTTTATTATAACATCTTAAAACACGTTTCAATCATCGGTGACGATTTTCATCAGGGCAGTACAAAGATGTTTTAATAAACCTTGGAATATTTTAAGAAGACTTCACGAGTGACTCCCCTGCTTGACTACCTATCTTCTCATATGGAGCGCACCTGAAGCAAGGTCTTATATATTTCTGAGGAGTGAGTTTTACTCACTTTTTTATATATATATATATGTATATGATAGTGCATATAATCCGATGTCTAATAATAATACATGCTCTGCTGACAGCTCTATAGTCACATAGCTGATCAGAAGCCATGTTTGCAGTTGATTCTGTGGCATCTAGTACAGTAATCTAGGAGATGATGTGTATGGTGACCAACCGTTAGAATATTCATTCTATTCTTTTTGATGGAATGGGCTACAGCCAAATACAAAATGTGCATAAAATGTTGTTCTGGATTTGCCCACAACTTATTGGGCCTGAACCAGACTAAAACATAAAAATGTATGCATCCCCATGCATTTAATGGCATCTGTAGCAGAGAAACGGCATGCAAGTGCGTTAAGTTCCATACAGACAAGACTAGATTGGCCATCTGACACTTCTGGAAAGTGGGCTGGTACCCTCTGCTGCTGGAGAGAGTTGCAGTCAGTATCAGCTGATGATTCTCCTACATGGTTGCATGGAAGCATCTCCACACAGAATATTTTCAAATGCTTTTCCCATGATGCCTTCTAATCATCCAGTCAGGGAGTAGCTGATGTCATTGTGCTACTCCTTTATTGGCTTCTTCTTCTATGAAGCGCCCTGCTTCCTGCACTAAGTTCACCTCGGGACAGATTTGCTGAAAAGTAAGTGCATGTATGTTTGGTGTACAAGATATGTAGTGTGTGATTATTATGCATGTATGTTATGAGTGTGTCTGTGTGTAATTATTATGCATAGTATGTTATAAATTTGTGTGTGTGATTAATATTATGAGTGTGTTAGTGTTATGCATTTATATTATTTGTGTGTTTGTATGTATGTGTGAAGTTAGTGAGATAAGTGAACCTACTTTATCTATATAGAATTGTGTGTAATGTGTGGGGCTTATGCCAGTCCAGTTCCCCCTGATTTGGCTGCTACTTACACTGCCCCATTAGCTACTGCAGTGAGACAGCTGTGTCATGTGTTAAATGATTGTTTCAGACCGTCAGAAAAAGATGCTTCCGAGTCACTTAGCAACCAATACAGCCGTGCAAATAGTCACTACATGACAGGTGGGCCTGTGTGCTCTAAATGCAAGGGCTGATCTTCAGCCCTATTCCAGCCTTGTGTAGTATACATAGCAGCAAAGAATTATAACTGCCTTATTTAGCAAAATAGTCTTTTTGAAATCACTCAGGAATTAAATGATTATCTTGCATTGTATGGCAAATCTAATTATTGGTATTGATTGATAAATGGCCAGAAACATGATGGTTGGTAGATCAGGTGATAGTTTGAACTATGTTAGTTGCACTTTGCAATAAGCGGTGTGGAGGGGAAGCATAGTCCATTTCTGTAACACAGAATGCACCCTCCAGTCAAATCTGGCCACCTATGCACCTTGTAAGTGGCCTGACATACCTGACTCTGTATCCGATCCTATATCATACTTCAGCAATTTATGTACATGGGGCCTGATCCAGATTTAAGTGCAACATTTGGATGCCAAAATCTACACATTAGCCAATGAAGGCTAACTTTTGAACTTTGGCATCCAAAATTCTACAGTCAGAGGTTGTGTTCCATGCCCAGAACCCTACCGTACGTTTTCTGCTGGCATCTATCTAATTGTACTTAGGGGCTTAGCCAAGCCTTTATATCTATGTATACCCCCCCATGCGTATCTCATACGGATGGTCAAGTGGGCCAGCCCCCTGTGCGGAGCTTCAATTCTGCATGGAAGGCGGCTACGTTCCGTTGTGTAAATATTGTTAGTGTGCATGTGCATGTGCAGAGTTTGTAAGTCAGCTCATGTTCTTAATTCTGGATCCAGCTCAGGGTTGCAATTTATGTTAAAATTCACCATCCTTAGTTGAATGAACTTCTAGTATGTTTTCATTTGTCATGTAAAATATGTGTGACATTATTCTGGCATTTTATTTACACTTTCTTTCTTTCAGTGCAGACAAACAACTATTTTTTTAAACAAATTTGTTTTCTCATACAAATAAACTATCCTGCTATAGAAAACAAGCCACATAGCATAATTGCATTACTCTTTACGGAATTTTGTTATTTATTGTTCCATAATGTTCCGTGGTTGTTCTACCAGTTTTAAAGAAATACTTTGACCCTGAGTATGATATAGAACAGAAACATCGTTTCTACAAGAAGATTCTCGGAGAGAACCAATAATGACCCCACTCCACACGCTGCATGGTTTCAATTACAGCTTTATATGAGTAGACAGCATGGGGCCGGAAAGGAAGAATTGCAACAATCCAAATGGTTCTCTACTTCATGGTTCAGAAACCCAAGAATTTGCTTTTGTCTTTCCTATTAATGTTTATTTTATTTCTTTTTTTATCTCCTGTTTGAAGATAGACATTTTAGCATTTGAATAGAAAAAAAAAATTAGCTTTAAAGCTTGTCCTGTAATAACCTGAAATTTTTAAACCATATTAAAATTCATTGTTTTCTTCTGTAAGCTAAAATAAAGTTGAAGTTGTTTAGGAAAGTGGAATAATCTCTCCTTTGAAAAACAAAGGACAAACTCAAGGAGACAAAATAGCATTTTGTTCTTTTGATAAAGCATACAAAAGTTTAGATAAAAGGTATAAACCAGGGGGGAAAAAACACTTTGAACCACTCACGCTCACTGCAATGTCCACTGTGCACGTTGAAGTTACACTCAAGCGTACGCGGATATTACAATAAATTAAACACTATTGAGTTAATTAGCAAATAACATTTTTATTATATTTGAAAACTGTGACATCTAGAATCTATTGTGACAATAGATGCCAGTTATAATTTATCACCATCCGCTAGCACATTTACGCGAGCCGGAGACGTGAAAACGCTGTTTTGTATGTACTGCATATGAGCGTGGCAGATGTTACAAACCCGTAACTCTGAACGTACATACCAGCCTAGTATCAACAGCGTAACTACGGACAAAGAGACATGCTAGCCTAGAACACCCGTAATTACACTTCGGAGGCGTGGTGAGCTATAGGCGTGCTTAGGCGCTAACTACATGCAGCCATTACGGCCGACAGTAGTTACCTTTTGAAAAGTTAAGGTAGGGTTTGGAAAGCTTAAAACGGCAAAAATACGTACGAGCAATGGGAGTGCCTAGGGGAGTGCATAGTAATTGCGATAGTGTAAATACGCTACGCATTGAAACATAAAGGGAACGTAGGTCTGGATCCGGCCCATTGTCTTTAGTATTCATTATCTCAAGATTTACATTTCTATACTTAGTTACGTCTACATTTTTTGTCCAATCAGGCCCTATGTGAGATTCTCTGAAATATGAAGACTATAGAAAACTGCAGTTACTGAATATTAAAGGAGTTGTATTCATGTTAAGCATAATAAAAGTCTTAAAAAAGAAAGTGTTGTACATGTAACATTTGTTGCTGTAGTTTGCAAATTTTGTACTGTGCACGTTTGATAAACAGTTGCCCCAATTCTCAGATGTTCACATTGCCAGAGGCAGATGTTGACCATCTCGGGCTCCAAAGTAAGAAGCCAGGGTCTGAGCATGTATAAGGGGGTGGAGACAATGGAGAGTCGCTAAGTTGTCTGTTGTCGGGAGTGTATTAAATTCAGGAAAGATTGTTGTATTTTCTTTATCTTTCCATTGTATAAATGTAGCTTTTATACTTCTCCGCTGTTTATTTGTCAGCCTCTGAGTTTCTTGACATTATCATTGTTAGAAAAGAAACTCACTGCTCCAAGACAGACACTAATATGCAGCCTCTAATGTAAAGGAAACTTTTATACTAGATTCAGCAAAGATTCCATTAAGTAAAAACACACATTTTACGATTTTGTCCCATGCATTGTTTTTTTGTGTCAATTTTCAAGCTGCCTGGGAACCACACAAATCTCAAGAAAATTGTTTCCAAATAAAATCACACAATCTACAAATCATTGAGACCCAATAATAAAAAATTACCATTCCTCTGACATGGCTGTAATAAAAATAGTCTCTTCTTCACCATTGTCTCTCATTATGATTATAATGCTTTACCTTCCCTGGAGCCTTATTAACTTCTTAATATGACAGTAATATCCACTTTAAAACTGTTGGTAATTAGTAACAAGAAAACACAGGTCATACATTTTGACAATGCGAACTCAGCATACACAGAGACACAGCGGTCAGTTACAGACACAGACTATTTAATTTCAATATACTTTCTAACTATTACTAAGATAGCCTTTTTTCTCAAGTCCTAATTGCTGTATTTTAAAACTTCGGGGGCCTGTATGTCCTCATCTGTAACTCACCTATAATATTTACTGCTGGGAAAATAAAGACATTTATGCTATTATAAAATACAAACAATGATTGTGCACTTTTGTATGCAGAACATGCTTTTTCATTTAACACTGTAATGTAGAGCTGCCCTAGGACAAGCAACAGGTTAGCTCTCCAGGATTGGTCTCCATCAGTTGTACATAGGATGTTGGAGCATGCTGAGTCTTAAGACTTTTCACAAAACATGGAGAATCATCATGTCTTCCTCTCCCTGGCATCTAGACTTGTGGTGGCACTGCATTGGGGTTCGGAGTGTCTTGGCATAAAAGTTGCATCCTCAACTGCAAGTACAAGAGATCACTCCTCTCACATGCATGGAGTCGGATCCCAGGGAACCTGGAGAGCATGACCACCATTTAGCAGCAAAGACTGTACTTTTCTATAATATCCCCTCTCACTCGGGACTGTAACCCGTTCTGCTGTCGAAACACAGGGGGAGGGGAATGTAGCATCGCTGGATACGATTCTAATTGCAGCACACGCTTAACACAAAGCCATAGCTAGAAATTTTAGCACCAGGAGCAAAAGCAAAACCAGCTTTCACCCATGAGTTCATTCCTTAAAATGAAGTTACTGGTGCCTCACCTTGGCTTTGCATTCTGGGTGACCACCCCTATCAGAGCCATCATAAAAACCAGTCTAGATCCAGTCCAAAGCCTGACAGCTCCTAGCTTCCCTATGTAAGGATGAACAGCCCTGCTGTTTTGTTTGGCCTGGCTGCGGTGAGAGCAGAATCTATCCATAAGACATGGTATAAGCCTCTAACCTTGCCACAGGTGGTAATCATTATATCACTTGTGAGTATGAGGAGCTCTGGAAAACATTAAGGGTTCCATAACAACTGGTTTGAGAACTTCTGGTCTAGTGTAAAAGCGCAAAACAAGTGCAAATGAAAACCCACATTTAACTGCAAAGGAAGGCAAATTTAAACAATAAAAATTAGAGCCAATTTTTTTTATTTTTTTTTAGCTCAACTCACGTTTACATTAAATGTCACCTACATAAATAGAATTAAGATTCCTTTCACCCTGGGGATGTATTGAAGGACCAATGTTTATGACATATGTTATCAGAAGTTTGTGCTTCTCATTTGAACTCCATGTCTACTAGTGTCATGAGAACTCAGGTGACAGTCAAGTGATAAAACAAGTCACTGATTAGTGAGGTGCAACAGAATGACCTCTAATGTGTAATCCTGCAATCTGTGTAGTTAGTAAAGATGAGACATGCAGTAAACAATAAATGGAGAATATATAGCAGCTCTGCCAGACTACTGACATTTTTCTTGTGTAATGTTTTAGGACATGATGTCCTGAAGAGTTCAAAATAGATAAAAGTCAACAATGGTAGTTCTGGTATCAAGAAGATCACGTTCAAGTTATATTTGCTTTAAACAGAAACGAAGGAAAGATAAACACCCCGGCAGCACTGTAATTTACTCAATATATCAGTCTATCCGTGGAATAAAATGCTGAATATGTTTGTTACACACATTTCCAAATATATAATAAGGCCTTTCTGCTACAATGGTCCAACAACCTTAGTCAGCCGCTGATCCCCAGACATGATTCTGTCAGAAAATTTGATCAGGCACAATGGTCCCTCAGAAGGTTGTGGGCACTGTACAAATATACCCCTTTTACCCACTGGCACTTGCCCCCTGGAAATATACCACTAACTGAATGAGCAGTAATTAAAACTAGATCAGAGCCAAGTTTCAGGACACAGAATGCATGAGGATACGCTATCAGGTAAGAGCAGACACTCAATTAACCAACACCCTTGTAAAGACAGACATCCAAAACTCATAACCCATATTAAGTTTTCTGACTCTTGGTAACAATTAGGAGGTCTAGAATGACACGCAGCCTGCTACAATGCTATGCTGTGCTATGCAGTGTAATACTAAACATTAGGCAGTACAGATCTGCAGGAAGCAAAAAAAACAAAAAAAACAAAACAAAAAAAAAAACAGACGAAGATCCGGATGCAGCGAGGGACAAAAGCCAGCAGTCCAAGTGTGGTCCGCTCTTATCGTAGTCTAGCAAGGTAGACACATTATTTCTGTTTCTCAGCCATATTGAGGTATGAGGAACACATTCTGACATGTGTAAAATTATATTACAGTTATTACTTCACTTGCACCACTGAAAAATTCAAAATTGTGAGTTTTCGGTGTGCATGTTTCCACCTATCGGGCCTGACCTAGACCTAAGCTGGCTGGCATTAAGACGCCAGCCAGCAGCGTAAGATCGGCTTAAAAGCCGATCTGCGCGTGTGCCAGGCAGATGTTGCCCTGCGTTACTACGGAAACGTAGTATCCGTACTATCACTGTAGAAACGGCTGAGGGGGCGTCCCTCGCTGTTACTACGCTCAAGTTAGTGTAGGTGGGAGGTAGTTTAATGAGGGAGGGGTTTGCAGGTATATGCTCCTAGGCAAGCGTATTTTCCCTTGCTTAGGCCGGCTGACGTTAGGGTAGCCTTCAGCCGGCGTAAGCGAGGGAAAATACGCTCGCACAGGGGGAGTGTCGGGGAGAGTGCACGCCGCTACATCATCAGCGTAGGTCTGGATCAGGCCCATCCTCCCCATCAATAGGTCTTTACATGCCAAGTACACAAACAAACCATAAATTCCTTAGAACAGTTTTACCATTATAGCTGTGACTGTTTCCTTTTTATAGTTACTGTGGTCAGAAAACCAACATTCTGCAAACTATTAAACTTTTATCACCTTTCATAAAATCTTAAGTTTCCATCAAATCGCTGAAGATTCATCCATTATAAGGGGTGAAAAAGAAAACAAAAAAAAAGCCTGCCTGTGTATAGAGTGATCGGAATCAGAGAAACAGGGTTACACGTTGTCAGAATTTACAGTAAATATAACTTGTTGTGGAAACAGAAAATATCAGAAAATCAATGTGATTGGTCTTCAGATGCTGAGAATGTCATAACATGGTATGCAGCGCGTTTATCCCTATGATATGCTCTAACTGTCCATTTACACTCTAAGTGATTGAAAATACTTCCAAATTTTTACATGTTGATTATCAAATGTTTTTCACATTAGCTTCATAGCACTAAGCACTTTAAAGGGCACCGATTAACTTGTCAGTTCCCAGCAATTAGTGGAAAATCTCAAGCGGCAACCACATCCCCATTTGTTTACAGGGAACATATATTACCTTTATTATCTCATCACTTATTTTGGAAAGGATATTCGTCATCCAGAAAACACTAACCTCCTTACCAGTTTCATAGATAGGACTTCATCACGTTTTCTTTTCAATCCAAATGCTGATTAATACATCTTAGAAGAAACCATCGCAGGGGAAACAAACCCAGTCATAAAAAGGAATTAATAAATGTTAAAGAAACTATGGTGCTGAGGACAACAATTTTTTACTGTTGACTTCATTTAAACCTAAACACAGAAAACCGAAATGGGTACAAAATACAACCCCAGTTGCTCAATAGTTATTCACAATGTGTGCAGACCCCTTTCCCCTCACTTGCACAAGGAAACCTGACACAACACAGGTAGTAAGGTCTAAATAAATACTTGAGTTTTATTGAACTACTTAAGAGGGAGAAAATGGTCTTTATTTTGCTAGTTTAAATTTGATGGGGCACAAAACAGCTTGGCAAGTAAAGCAGTAAATATGGAAGACATATCAAATAGTCTTGGTGCTCCGTCCAATGAGAACAGGAACAGCTACGGAGCTTGCCCAACATGACAAGACTCAAACTGCGCACAGCCATTAATACTCCACTAAATCACCACAAGGTGCCACTTAGGCATGGCACTAGCACTACTAATTGCTAAAGCTTTCTGCCAGTCAGGAACCACACAACCACAATGCCCCATCTGAGTAATTCAATACCACAGGGAGGAAGGATGGGCAAAAATGCAGAAGGAGAAGAGGGACCTCCTCCAAGGAGCTTTAGCTTTTATAGAGACATGTGAGGGAGAACCCAGCTCCTCCCTCACCAAGCTCTTCTAGGAGCTTCATCACTGACAAACAAACATCAAGGGAATTTAATTTCCCTCTGGCTTAGGTCAGCCCTCACTCCTTCTTCTCATTGACTATTTTAATGGATATTGGTGTTTACTTCAATGATTTCACCAATATCAATGCAATGATTACACTATGGTTTTATATTAGAATTAAGTGCTAGAGAACTCATTTTGCTTTATGTTAGACAGTTTATTACATTTGTTTACTGTACTATCCTTTGAACCTTGCTTGTGAAGCTAGTAAGAGGAAACAGAAACTTATCTCACTGACTATATAAATGATTACTGACTCTCCACGTGCATGATTTCTAATACACTCTATTTTAATTGACTATTAGATTATTCTTTTGACTTTGTATTGGCCAATTCACAAATCTCCCGCAAGGGACTTGAGGCCCATGGTTTCATGGAAACCACAGCCTCAAGTCCTGCCCCCCTGCGTAGCAACACTTGATGACCCAATATGCGCCATCAAGCCCCGTCCCGATGCCTATTTAAGCTATAACTGGGTAAGTATGATGCAGGAGGTGGGGCTTAATGACACGATTTGCATAAATCGCACCATTAAGTCCCGCCCCTGCATGCGTCACTAGCTTCCCTCTGGGATCTCCCGGAGGGAAGCTGGCAAAAGTCGGCAACCCTGGATTACACTGGTGACTGCTATATAATGCAGAAAGTACACTGAAAACTTTTTTGTTTTCTGTGTTTTGGATAGAATTTGAGGATGGGTACAATTCATCAGGCCCACTCCACGTCTTCACGGCTTTCAGCCTGAAGTCATTCTACGTAATTTGTGCACTTGTGTAAGTGCACCTGTGTGAAGCTGCCATGCAGGATATCCAGTCTCTCACTGCCTGGGGAAAGTGAATGCGGACTCTCATCTGGGGAAAAGAAAAAGCTTTATGTTTAATTAACGTTAAACTGGCATGGTGTTTATTTTGTTTAATTCACTCTGTAACATTGATTAAGTTTATTACAATACCTTTGCAGCTCTAACAACTGTCTTAGCCTCCTTCTGCTTTGAATAAAATTACCTTATTGCCAGTTTGCTTATATTTCCTAAAGCCCATCTTTTTTGCTTTCAAAATATTTGCTACTTCTTTGTAAACCCTACTGGTTTATTTTTTTTCTGGGATTTTTCCTAAACTTTCTGATCCTTTGCTGTTAATGAACTTTTGATTTTTTTCCACTGCTCCTGCACTCCTTTCAGCTACTGAATATTTGTGAGTTGGCTCCTTGTAACAAATTAAAAATGTCCCTTCTTCTAGTGAAGCTTGCATAAGACTTACCCCAGTTGACATCAGGTAGATTAAAGTCACCTATGATCATTACCTCCCATTGCAATGCAACTTGAGTGATTTCTTGCAATATGGCATTGCCTATTTCATTTTGTTATAGTGGTCAGTGCAAAGAAGAAACTTCTTGGTTTTTATTGTCGCCCAAAGAAACAGGTTATTTTTTTTAATATTCCTCGAATTTTACATATTCTATCTTTACTTAAAAAAATTAAAAATATATATATACACACACACACCAAAACCCTGTGATGCCCATAATATCCAAATTATCTTTGTCATTATTGCCATTAGTTCAGGGAATTTATTTGTTTATTTTTCTTTTTTCTCTGACTTGACTAGTTGATCTGACTATGCTTTTTATTAGAAGTGCCTAGCCACACAACACCTCTTGGGTGGGTAAGCAGCTTGTTTTATTATTTATTTCACTATCCCCTCTTCTAATTTACATGGGTCCTAATTAAACAACTATCCAGATTAGATGGATATGTTTTATGAAACCAAATCTTTCCCTTCTTAAGCCACAGATTGAAGTTAGTAATGCATGATACCACATCCTAAATCACATTAAAGTTGATTACAAATCTTTCTACCTTTATCAACTCTGAGTAGAAAATGTCACGTGTGACAATGTCAACTGTGTTGGTCAGGTCATTTGTCCAAGTGGATAATAACATCTACCTTCCTATCCTTGCTTGCTGTAATTAGAATATTTAAAATGCCCTTTTTATCCTGTGGAGCTGTATCTGTATGACTTCTGATGCCTCTTTGTGCCTGGATGTCACAGTGATTGCTTGAACAGAAACCATAATGATTGTTTTACAAAAATGTCTATGTGATTTCAGCCATTAAGTGACAATATAATCACGTGTGTGAATGGGAGCAGACACCCAGACATAGCTGGTTGTGTCTTTTTCTATAGCTAGATAGAGAAGAAGAACTTTGAATTACTGTGAATGCACTGTGACCAGTCATGAGGCAGATAATTTATTCTTACTTTTAATTCTCCTATTATTATGGTTTCCTGATTAATTGTGGAAGCTGTTATTTTCTAAATGTGTTGCAATCCTATTTCTGTCTTTGAACTCCCAACAGAAATACATCACTGCAACTAATGGTACAACCAGTTGCAAATCTATTTTTGTACTAGCCAATGGAAAGGTTACTTTGACATTTAATCAACATTTTACATCTATATCATTTGTTGTATACTTAATTGCTTATCTGAATAATTAAAGTTCCTTAAGAGAGGTGTTTGGTTAATTACATAAAGCTTATAATATATTAAGTTTTTACTCCAGCACAGAAGGCAAAAAAAAAGAAAATAAAGAAAATCACTAAGATTGATTAAAATCTGTGTTTGTAATTTAAATATAGCAAAGTAGTGATAATAAAGTAGTGAGCATTAAGTATTTTATCCCACTTTCACAACACAAACATATTGGGCCATATCCAGATCTGCGCACGTCTACCGTGTGTACAGAGGTCTAGAAATCCTTATGGAAGAGGGAAGTGAACTCTCCTATCACTCCCCTCTCTTCTGTAGACTTTAGCCACTTTCTGCAGCCATATGGCTACCTTGAGTTCTTTGTGGAGATCTTTGTGCTTATTCACACAGATCCATATGGAGCTGCTGTTCGTAGCCCACAAATACAATTCTGCATGCTAAACCCCACCTCCATAGCGTTATTTATCCCTGCAGCATACATAGTGGTTATTTTTGGAGTTTGACTGCATTTGCTAACGTCATCTAAGGAGTTATAGTAAAGCATTCCTACTTTACCTGTTTGTTCCGGATTCTTAAGCTGGCCATACACAAGGATGATTATCGGTCCCAGCAGAGGTTGGGCCAATAAATGGGATGATTTCCCGCTAGAGAAATGTTCCGTTATCTGCACCATACACCGATAATCCAAGCAGAAGAGGGGGAGCCAGGGCTAGTATTATACTGCTCTGACAGCTTTGATACCATCAGAGCAGCATAGCACATAGATGTACAGCAGCGTTTATTGCAGGCAGTAATACAGATAATCAAATATGTGTAACTAACATTTCTGTGTTTTATTTTACAGATAGAACAGTAGAGTTTGTTACTGGTTTATGGCAGTGTGCTGGGGCTTTTCTTTCCTTTTGTTTCTGTGGCAAGCAGATTAACCCCCTGCCTTTCACGCACCTGTTTAACATTTACTTATAAATTGATTGAGCAACTTCCATTCTGTTTTTAGTAATACAGATAAGAATCAGCCGAAGTCGCGTTTCACACAGCTCAGTTTCGGCTGATCCCTGTTTGTACTACTCCTTGCAATATGTCTTGGCTAAAGAGTTCCATTGGCACAAGGGTTAATTGTGCCTTCAAGTGTACAGTGTTGAGTCATCCCTGCCAGGAAGGGTTAAATGATATACTCTCTTCTGCACTGGGTTTTGTTACATTCATGTACAGAGAATTTTTATATATTTCTATTCAAAGACTGTGGAACTTATAAATAAAGATTTCTGTGTATATCTGCCCATCATTTTACTGTACTAGAAAATCTGTGCATCATTTTGCATTCCTGTCCCCTCTTGGGACCTGATCCAGAGCTACTCTTTTGTATGTTTTTCATATGGAAGCACAGTGGGAAAGCATACTCTGCATATGCAAAACGGTATGAACACAGAAAGATAGAGGCACCGCTGCCCATCCGCCTGTGTTCACAGACATGTGCTCTGCGCTAATGTAATGGGGAGTTCCACTATATTTAAATTAATAAGAGGGGCATGGAAGTGCTAGTGCAAGCACAAGTAGCATGCCGGAGTCCATGTGCTTCCAGCTCAAAGCTGGTGTAAGTGTAAAATGGACTGTATTTTATTAAATAAATGGCCTTACATTTTAGTTTAAATATATCCCTAAATAAGTTTTTAAATTAGAAAGTTTAATGAAGTTAGTATTTCATTTTGAAAACATTTTCTTTTTAACACAAAATACAGTATAAAATTAAGGGATTTTGGACCGTTTTCTCACTTAAGAATGTTTTACTTTTGTCATCTCCTCCGTCAACGTGCCCACTTGATCCCATCCCCTCTAATCTTCTCTGGTCTCTCTCTCTCTCTCCACCTGCTCTCATCTTGCCCACCTCTTCAACTTATCCCTGTCCTCTGGCTTCTTCTCCTCCCCCTTTAAACACGCTTTTGTCTCCACCATCCTTAAAAAACCTAACCTTGACCCCACTTCACCCTCCAACTATCAACCTATCTCCCTTCTGCCCTTCGCCTCCAAGTTACTTGAACGGCTTGTTTACAAGAGTCTAATTGTCTACCTTGCTGACCACTCCATCCTGGACCCTCTCCAATCTGGGTTCCGTCCCCTGCACTCCACTGAAACTGCCCTGACTAAGGTCACAAATTATCTCCTTTCTGCCAAATCAAACGGGCCACTTCTCCCTGCTCATCCTCCTGGATCTATCGGCATCCTTTGTTACTGTTGATCATACACCCTTCACTCCCTCGGCCTCTCTGGCACTGTCCACTCCTGGTTCTCCTCCTATCTCTCGGACTGCTCCTTCTGTGTAGCAACCCCTAACTCCTCCTCCCCTACAACTCTTCTTCCCGTTGGCGTCCCCCAGGACTCAGTTCTGTTCTCACTCTACACCTCCTCTCTGGGTGACCTCATTAGCTCCTTTGGCTTTCACTAGCACCTCTATGCTGACGACACTTAAATCTATCTCTCCTCCCCTGACCTCTTCCCTGAACTTCTGTCAAAAGTGTCAAATTGCCTCTCAGCCATCTCCTCATGGATGTCCGAGCGTTTTCTGAAGCTTAAAATGGACAAAACGGAAATCATAGTCTTCCCTCCTTCACCTATCCCCTCTACCCCTACTATCTCTATTACTATTGGCAACTCTACCATCTCCTCCTCCACCCAAGTCCACAGCCTGGCCGTCATCCTGAACTCCTCTCTCTCCTTCACCCCCCACATACGCGCCTGCTCACTGTCCTGCCACTTTCATCTCCGCAACATTGTTCGCATCAGACCCTTCTTGACAACTGACGCCACTAAAACGCTAATTCACTCTCTTGTTATCTCCCGTCTGGACTACTGCAACATTTTCCTCTCTGGCCTACCTCTGGTCCATCTCTCACCCCTACACTCTATAATAAATGCTGCAGGCAGACTCATCTTCCTCTCCCAACGCACTGCCTCTACCTCCCCTCTCTGTCAATATATACACTGGCTTCCTGTCCCTTTCAGAATTCTCTTTAAGCTCCTCACCACAACTTACAAGTCTCTCTCCTCCTCTACTGCTCCCTACCTCTCCTCCCTTATCTCCATCCACACTCCCTCCTGTCCACTCCGCTCTGCTGGTGACCGCCACCTTAACTCCAAGCTTATAACCACTTCTCATTCTCGCATTCAAGACTTCTCCTGGGCCATCCCTTTCCATTGGAACAACCTTCCACATCCTATCAGGCAATCCAGCACACTCCAATCCTTGAAATGCTCCCTTAAAACCCACTTCTTCAGGCTAGTCTTCCCTTCCTCCACCTAAGCTTACTTGCTCTCCCCATCTTCACCACTGTGTCTCCTGTTTGTTCACCTTCTCTCTCTTTAGCATGTTAGCTTTTATGAGCAGGGTCCTCCTTCCTCCTGTCATTATCCATCTATCCTGTCCTCATCCATTCCCACCTTTTTCTCTCTACTGTCCATCTCTCCCCTTATTCATCTGCTCCTACATGCTTATCCAGCTTCTTTATTTTCCTCACATATTGCTTTGATATTTTTGTATCATATTTAACTTTTGCTTTATACATGTATTGTATTCCTTATTCAAATGTTTAAAATTTTGTTAATTATTGTTTTGTATATGCAACTATTGTCTTTGCTATAACCTCTGTACGGCGCAGCGGATACTATGTGGTGCCTTATAAATAACCGTTATTAATAATAATAATAATAATAATAATAATAATTTAGGTTCTAAACTAATTATCGCAAAGTGACTCCCCTGATACACTCCCAGCTTTCAGCTTCTTACCAGACATATGCATGCCATAGGGCTACCTTATCTTTAGGTTCGTAGTTATGTGCGTATGGCGGCTAATAAAGAACATTTTTGCCTAACCACGCCCAGATTTCCCCATTTAAATGGCTCCCTCCACCCAATCTTTTTATCTTCATTCTTAAGTTTATCCAGCACGCCCTTTCGTTCTTAAGTCATTACAAACCATAAGGAAATAGGTGTGTAATGGTGATTCAGAGCCATCCCATTCTTAGTTTGTATGTAAATTGCATATATTAAGTTACTACGCTTGCGCAGTCTATCCCTTCTTAAATATGCACACCTAAAATGCCTCATTTTCTTAACTGTTAATTAGGTCCTTTATTTTCTTAAGGTTCGCAGCTGTGTGCATAGGGCGGCGAATTAAGAACGTTTCTGCCTAACCACGCCCAGATTTCCCCATTTAAATGGCTCCCTCCACCCAATCTTCTTATCTTCATTCTTAAGTTTATCCAGATTCCCCCTTCGTTCTTAAGTCATTACAAACCATAAGGAAATAGGTGTGTAATGGTGATTCAGAGCCATCCCATTCTTAGTTTGTATGTAAATTGCATATATTAAGTTACTACGCTTGCGCAGTCTATCCCTTCTTATAAATGTCTCATTTTCTTAACTGTTAATTACCGTAGGTCCTTTATTTTTAAGCCTAAAAAGAAGCTGACGGCTACCTATTGCAGTCAGGCATTAGCTATCAGACTATAGTTATTCTTTTTAGGAATTTAACTTAAGTATAAATAAAAAAAATACATTAATTTTATTATATACCAAGACATTAGACAATCTCATCAGTCCCTGCCCCTATTGGAGCTACATACTAAGGTCCCTAACACACACACACACATTAGGGTTAATTTAGTCCACAACCAATTAACCTACCAGTATGTTTTCAGCGTGTGTGAGGAAACCATAGCACCAGGAGGAAACCCATGCAGAAATGGGGAGAACATACAAACCCCACACAGATAAGGCCTAGTCCAGGAAACAAACTCAGGACTTCAGTGCTGTGAGGCACATGTGCTACTCACTGAGCCATGCTTATATTCATCTGTTTGCATGTTGCACCTTTTTAGTATATCTTATTTATTGTAAACATTTAGTTATTTTGGTGTAGAGATGTACTAAGTTAACCTGGATATATGAAATGTTATTAACAATGTTTTCTCTTTGCTTTTGGTCTGTCCTTACATAAACCCTATTGTTTACTGCCATAATAGATTAGTGAGTAATGATGGACTCTAACTACTTATAGTTTATGTGTACAGGTTGAGGCTGACTTTGGCCTTAATATAGAGGTCTTGAGGTTATTTCTTATGAATACCAATTTAATGATTACAATATGCTTCAGGTAATTTTTATAGCCTCAGTTAAAGCTCCTTGACTAATTTACACTAATTGGCAGTTACAGGTCTCCACTTCCATCACCAATTACGTGAAATAAAATCTCCAGAATGCAGAAAAAAGCATAGCTACTTGTGTTTTTTACATGAAACTACTAAGGTCTATTTACAAACCATTTTCATGCGATAGTGCCAGTTTTGAAATGAAAACTGAGATATTTACAAACCATGGATCGCCATGGAAAACTGCAGTTTCCATGGTGATCCATATAAATATTTGCTGTCTCTGTTAGCCCGTTCTGTTCAGAATGGGCTGGCAGTTTGTTATATTTTTGCCAGAGCAGAGTTTTAAACTTCGCTCCCTGCATAAACATAACGCCAGCTCAGGCTGGCATTATGGGTAAGTATTCCAGCGACTCCTCTTTTCCTCCCCCTAATAGCTGTTATTGTGGGGAGCAAAAGGGGGGCATTTATGGGGAGACCGCTGGAATACAGAAGCTGGCCAGAATAAATAAATAAATAAGAAAAAATACTTTTTTTTAAATAAGTAAAATAAAAAAACAGAAGGAAATAGTTAATAATTACCTGTCCAGGCGACCCGTCTGACTTTAGATGGCAGTCATGACATGAATACACCGCACATGTATAGTGTTTCTCATGTCAGGTCTTGAAAATTTCAAAGTGGCAAAAGAGAAGCACTGAGCATGTGCAGGACATTATTCAAACTTTGGCGGAATGAAAGGTCCTGCGATGACCTCACAGATCACCCTGGGACCTCGTCGGAATGGTAAGTGTTGATAAATTCTGTGAACGAATCTGCAAGGCTCGCAGTGAAGATGCAGCTTCAGTCAAATAAAAACGTTAATCTATGTAAATAGAGCCCTAAATTCTGAGGGGATGTGTAGAATTAGGAAAAACTGCACGAAAAGTGCAAAACGAACTAACTAACAAACTAAGGACCAGATCCACACACCGGAACATTTTCCGTACGTGCGGGGGTATTTTATTTCACAAACTGCCCCTGTCACTCCCCTCCCTTGTGAGTAAAAGTGTGATATACACTGCCATAAGGCAGCCTTAAGTCACTCTTGTGGATCAGTGGTCCGTCCAGCTGCTGATCCGCCTGTAAGTGGGTGATCACATCCACATTGTAAAATTTAAATGCTTCCCCGCCCCCAACCAAGCACAGCCCCTTTCTTCTTAAACTCTATTGTATGTATGGAAGTTACGTTAGTAAATCTAACATAACATCTGGGGGGCACATATGCCCTCCAGTTCATAGAGCCCACTTAAGCACTTTGCATACGTAAATGAGCTCATGGTATTAACTGTGGATCCAGCTCTAAGTTACAATGTGAGGGGTGTAAATAAGCAGGGAAAATACTGGATCATTGAGGGTAGATCCATAACTACGCACTAGTGCCGATCGTATTTACGCTGAGCGTAAATACAATTCACTCCTCTGGACACTCCCCTTGGTCGATCTTACGCTTGCCAAACCCTACCTTAACTTTTCCCATCGTAAGTACGTCCGGGCGTAATTACACGATGATCATAACTGCTTTTGCACGCCCATACTGTACGATTTAAACGCATCCCCCCACCTACATATTGTAACTGCATCGTACTTACGGCTATCGCAATATAGGAACGCCCTTTCATTCGTACTTACACCAATGTTAAGGACGACCGATTTATAACTATGCACAACAGTGAATTACGACAGGAAGTAGTCACTGTGCGCATGCGTTGTTCTGGATCTGGCCCATTATGCGTATTATTGCTTTTAGACTATTATTTAGAGGTGAGCAACAAAACATCACTTAGCTCATTCTGTTTGCACATTTTGAACATGTCCTCTTGGAAGTTCAACATGGTTTTGCCAATGTGCAAATTTACTCTCTTTTTTTGCTGTTACTCTCGACTGTTTTGCTGTTACTCCCAACTCTGCATCAGCATCTGAGTATCAAGCCTAGAGGAGCTACAAAAAGACAACACTTGCTCTTAGCTTGTTACAATAGACTAGGAACCTGATCCAGATCTCCATACAAATGCATAGAGGTGGAGTGAACTCCCTCTCACAGGCAGAGTTCTGGACACTTACGTGGAACTTGTATGGATCCGGACCAAGAATTTTTTTTTAAAATAAATAGTATATTCCCTGTTTCGAGACTGCCTTTTATCATATATATTAACATCTATCTATATAAAAGTAATTCTGCTCCTCACCGTTAAACACATGCGCAGTAGCGTCCACACATTGAGACGCTACTGCACATGCCCAACGGTGAGGAGAAGAATACACTTAAAAAAAAATAAAAGACTCAAAAAAACACAAATATTATACTCTCCCTCTTCCGAGTCTCCATTTACTTTCCTTTAGCAGTGGCAGGAAGTTCCCTGTATCGGGACCTGCCGCCGCCCTCTCCTCCTGCATGTATTCAGAAAGTTTCTGCCACATCCAAGATGGTGGCGTGGTCCTTCCTAAAGACCTGCTGCCGCCATCTTGAATGTGGCAGGAACTTCCTGAATTCAGCTTAGATGCAGAATGTGGAAATGGCGGCAACAGGTAACTCCTCCGCTGCCGCCATCTCCACATTCTGCACCTTACCCCTGAATTCAGGAAATTCCTGCCACATCCAAGATGGTGGGAGCAGGTCCTTAGGAAGGACCCCCACTGCCATCTTGGATGTGACAAGAATTTCCAGAATACATAGAGAGGTAAGGTGAAGAATGTGCAGATGGCTGCAGTGGGTCCCTCCTCCACTACCTAACAACAGGGACAGGCTGTTGCTAGGAACCCTGTATTACCTGTACTGTGATGTGTAAAGCCCTGCCGCATATACAGCGGCACGGGCTTTACAAAAAAAAAAAGAAGAAAAAACACAACTTTGTCCTGAGCGGTAATTTTGACACTTGGGAGGCGCGATCGACTGGTCACCCGGCCGCAGTCGACCAGTCGATCATGATCGACTGTTTGGCCACCCCTGCTGTATACCCTAATATAACCACATATATTATAGTATTTGCCATTCCCAGTCTGTCTAATATATTACACATGTACTTAGTGTGCCACATGCAGACCTCTAACATGCCCACATGTATTACAAGCATTAGGAAGCACCACAATGGCATGAAGCCTGCAGAGAACACATCTCATGTTACATAATTTTATGCTCCACATCTCTACTATGCAAAACTACAGCACATTTAAAAGGTTGTATACTGCTGTGGTAGTATACAAGGATCCAATACATAAATCTCCTAACATAAGAACTTGTTATTTCTTGTCTGCTTGTTTTTTTATTTAGAAAATTTGTCAATTTGCTTCTTAGTAAAACATTGATTTTGAAATGACAGATCACATTGTATTGAACAGACACGTCTGCTGCTAGTGCTTTGTAAATGAATGTTAATGGTGATTCTGAAATATGTTGTTTTGCTATTTATTTTACCATATGTAACATACGTAACTATACACCAGGTCACATATATGGATTTTTACAATACAGCTTAATAATTGCATTAAGCATTTTGTTACTTGAATAATAGCTATGCATTTTGGGCCCTATGCAGACTCCCGGAGGTATAACATATACATCCAGAGTTTAACGTTTTTCACTACTGCGCACGCGCAGTAAATTTTTACCGTAATCTATGCGGACTTTAAGACCACATATAAGCAATCTACATATGGAAAAGATACGTAGATTACGTTATAAATTTACTGCGCATGCGCCGTAGTCAAAAACGTTAATCTCCGGACGTATATGTTATACGTCCAGGAGTCTGCATACGGCCCTTTATCTGGATATGTATCTCCTATACATTTGCGCAGGAAGTATAAATAGATGTATGGTATGATATATTTTAAAATCTCTAACCACAGATCAAATAATGAATCACTCAGTATACTATACATATCTTGCATTTCTTGAAACTGTAAAATATATATCCAGTGCTATATATCGCATCACATATTGGGCTAAATCTAAACTAGAGAAGAGCGCCTACCTCTATGTTTTTCTTTTGGTTCTGGTTTGAAATCTTTGCTGTGTTTTGGTTTTGCTTCTGGTTTTGGTTCTAATTCTTTGCTGTGTTTTTTTGGTTTTGGTTTTGGTAATGGTTTTGCCATAACCACCCTCCACTGTTTTGGTTTTGGTCTTGGATCTGTCTTTTTTAATTGATAAAAACAGATAATATCATGTCATTTGTAGGTGTTTGTGCTATTAAAGCATTGTTAACATCAATAATATTGATTTTCAGTCATATACTGTCAAACTGGACCACCTCACTGCTCATACTGTTTTCACCAGCATCAGTGAAAGGTTGCACTGGATAAACTAAGCAACAGAGCAGCACCACAAGTGCCAGATAGTGTAAAAGAATAAAGCACATCTATGAAACATAGTGGCACAGCAGGGTGGCAGTTTAATACAACCATACAGAATGTTTTGATTAATTCAAAAAGAAAAAGACTACTAGAAAAAGTGGAACTAAGTGAAGTAATTTAGGGGAAGAAATTAAAAGGTTAATCCGGTGGTAAATAAAATGGAAACACTTTTTGTGAACCCCTATATAAATGATTGATGGGCATAAAAATCCATTGAGATATTATGTTAGATTAGAAGAATTGATTATCAACCTGGAAATCCAGGCCTTGTGTGGTCTTTTAACTTCCTCATCAGGAGATCCTGGATGGCTTAAAGTTGTGTCTAGTGGATGCCATGCAAAAATTTAATGAGATGAATCATGTGCTCCCAGGGAAGAATTTTGTCTACCGGGATGTCAGACATCCAGAAATCCCACAGCTACAAGACCTGATTCAGTACATTTGCAAATTATTCACCCCACCTGATTGGGATTGTGGTGTAGAAGAGGATTAGTACAATATATATACTGCTCCAATTCTGGTGATTTTGTCACTTCGGTCCATGAGACTATCTTGGATGAAACTATAAAAAAGCCATGACTGAGTGGATTTTTACCTGCTCTCTCAACATGTAGGACAGGGTTTTAGAATTCCCACTCACTATATTTGTGTGATATACACAGCTAGGCTGAGCATGTACAGGTTGACTTTCAAATTGTGCCACACGTACCGGAATTTACCTTGTACAATATGAATGCCATCTCCTTGTACACATGCACACAAGTTGGTAATCCTGTATGGCCAGTTCCTCCTCCATGAGCCATTTATTCAGTTGTGTGATAAGCTTTTCATCCTTTAACAAAGGGTGTCTTTTTTTACGTCACCACTTTTACTAGACATAAACACATTCACGTTGATATTGTTGTTGTCCAGCAGGGTGGCCAAAGCCCATAATGAAAATAAGTACCATTGAATTGTCCCTGGGTCCTCCCACCCTTATGTTGTATATCATAAAGGACATGCACAGTTTAACAAACCAAGCACTTCAGTGACAGGGAATGATATTTCTATGGCTGACATGCTTGGTTTGTTCAGGCCCTCACACAAGAAAACATTTTGTAAAATAAATAAATAAATAAATAATACATTAAAAGAAACCTAAAATAAGTTTTGGGTTAGTGAGCCTTAAGCACATTGCTGTAGACAGCAGTGGTTGTTACAAAGTGATGTACTTTGTAACAGGGCTGCATCTGTCATACATGGTTCCTCAGACAACTGTCAATTAAACCAGTGAGTCTTCTCCGTCAGCTGTAATGAAGATTCCTCCCAAGCAGCAGCAACCCTTCTGCTTATGAATGTCTCAAGGAAGTTAGCTCCCCCTAGAAAAATGGATGCAGGACTACCCCCCGGTCACTAATGAGGTGTTGATGATGATGATGAATGTGTTGCCAGTGAAGAACTGCATGTGCTGTGATCTAGCCATGATGGTTTTAGCTGATGTTGAACTGCTTGTTATAACATATGATTTTACAGATTTGGATAAACATGTTGCAGAAATGAGTTGCAAATGACTTAAAAGGAAAGAGGTGTCAAAATGTTTTATGTCCTTGCCTCTACTTAAATTGGCACAGATGCCTTGACAACTGTTGTCAGGATTTGGGTAAAAATATTTCCACACAGAGGAGGTAGATTTCTTGCTTCTTTGCCCAGACAGAATAATACAATTATCATTGGCACAAATTGTTGGTGCTGGTTTAGGTTTTTCGACAAAACAACATCATCCTCCACATTTTTATTTAATTGTAGTTGTACAACATCAACATCATCATCATCAACAACAACAACAACAACAATCCTCATCCTGTTGTAATAGCATCATCTTTTTTTATATTTCTACACAGCCAACACATTACATTTGTACTGCTCATCCTCACATTTGAAGAAGGCGGCTCTTTTAGTATTATAGTGTCTGACTCACACACATTTCACTCTACTCATAAATCTGTGAAATTTGTCAACCCATCATTTCATCTTGTTGTTTACTGTTTGTTTTGGGCATGGATTCGACTGCTTTAGAGGTGTCAAACTCAGCTTTAGGGCGACAAGGTTGTGCACAAGATACATGACTTTTGCACTGGGGATTCTAGTGCTTGTAACAGAATTAGCAGGACCAGCAATTGCAAATAAAGGCCATGGTCTCAGCTTTTCCTTGCCACCGCATGTAGTGCTGGCATTGTGCGATATGTCCACACTAACTTTTCCCCTCATACTCTGTGCTGAGGTTTTACAAATGTTGGATGCAAAATTTTTGTTTTTTGGCTACCCCTTTCACTTCTTTTAATCCCTGGGTTATTTTTATTAGTACATGTTAAAGATAAAATATGACTGGCAGCACTAATACTGGAAGCTCCTGTTCTGTATACTACTCCATTATGGATTTATACAATGGAGCAGTATAGCTCCATTGCTACAGACTGGAGCAGATTGCTACAGTCAGATACATTATATACAGAAGGGGGCATTAATAGTGACCAGCAAAACAGCGATTAACACATTTTTATTAATAGGTACACTATACAGAATGAGAAAAAAGGGGAGTGTCAGCGCTCTCACTCACTGAGGTAATGCAATCGCAAGTTGCAGGACCTAAGCTGCTAAATCAATAAAGGTAAAAGAGTATATATAGCTGCACAGTAGCTCAGATAAAATGTAAAAAACTGTTTGAAAATGCTTGTGATGGAAGAATGACCAACGCTAATATAGTTTAATAAAATGACTGGTTAAAATCAATATATCATCAAATGCAAAAACATGTACATTGGAACACATGCGATAAAGAATGACAATGATCAAATAGAGCCATAATATTCAACACATAAATACACCTGAAAATGGATGGGAAGGAAATGGTAGTAAGAGCAGGTAAGTAGGTAGGCTCGGAGGCACTGGCCAGGACACACAAGGGAAAAATTACCCATTGATAGGGGAGATGTTGCATCCACTTGATCTACTCCATGAACCAGAAACACTTGAAACGAGCACAATGTGTCGGGCGGCCAGCCCGATACACAGCCCACAAGTGGAGATGTTAATAAGCCGAATCTGATAAGCTGCTAAGTGACGACAAGCGTAGCGCTTCTTACCAACAGCACAGGATGTCACACACAGAGCCAGGCAGTATCCAGGATAATAGATAGATAATCACTCCAAACGAACAAAGTAGATAAGAGTTCCGCTTCCACAATACAGCAATAAGCAAGTACATTGCCGTGTATAGAAAGATATGAGGCTCATAAACGAACATAATGAAACTGCTACTAACACATACAGTATATTGTATAGGCTGAGGGGGAGGGAGTCATATGGTTAGGCTGCGGAAAAAGGAAGTCTTAGGGTTAGGCTGCAGAGCAGAGAAGGTTAGGGTGATGGAAGGGGAGGGTTAGGGTAAGAATTTGCATAAGGTTTGGTGTTGGGGAAATAGAGAACGGTGCTTACCTGTCCTGCGGGGCTGGAAGTTTCTGTGCAGCTCCGTCTTCGCATAGCATTTCATTACATAGATTGCATAGCATTTCGTTACGTAGATTGCGTACATGCAGTCATTAAAGACCGCATGTATGCAATCTACGTAACGAAACTCTACGTAGATAGCGTAAAAAAGTTACTACGCATGCGTAGTATCTCAGCGCGGATATCAAGGCACGTAAGTATAAAAATTTGTTGTTGTGAATTTGGTCCAGTGTGGGTGACCCACATCCATTAGTGAGTGACCAGGAAATTTCTGCTTTTAGTTATTTACAGTTATTAACACATTTTTATTAATAGGTACACTATTCCAAATCAAACCACTATTAACAGATATAGAGTGTTATAGCAAGTGACACTATTAATGACAAGGAAACATGTCCTAATAGTGACAAAGAAAAATATGTGAGTAGAATTTTTTTTTTTACTGTTGTAAGTCAGAGCCCTAGTAGCGAAGGGACTTAAGATAAGATTATCCATGGAAAATGGCATATTGTCTGGATTTAAAATCTGAATGTCTGTAGGTGCCTCCTTGGTGCAACTTAGAGCCTCAAAAGTCATATCTGTCAGATTTAATGTAATCCAAACCAGTCATCTTTAATCTAGATTTTAGCTTTTTGTGTGCATAAATCCCTGAGCATAATATACCGTATATACTCGTGTATAAGTCGAGTTTTTCAGCACATTTTTTATGCTGAAAAAGCCCCCCTCAGTTTATACTCCAGTGAACTTACCTTTGCTGTCCCTCCGGCGGTCCCTACGGCTGTGTCAGACTCTCTCCCCCGCAGCTCTGCCTCTGGCTGTCTCCCCTGCGGTGCTCACTGCACGATGACATTGAGGTAGGTTACGCAACGTCTTGCAGCACACGACGCGAGGGAGAGAGCCAGAGGCACAGCTGCGGGGGGAGAGAGCCTGACACAGACGCAGGGACCACCGGAGGGACAGCAAAGGTAAGTTCAATGTTGCAACCAGGCTGG